>VDFB02316920.1:131378-156452 GCA_007258455.2 Sequoia sempervirens
GTCCTTTTTTTTGCATGATGACAAGAATAATTAGAACCCACAAAACTTGGAGTAGGCAGTATATCCATATGGCCTCAATTTAAATGTCAGAAAGATGTGTGAATTTGTTAGCCAATATGATAAAGAATCTACTATATATTTCAAAAATTTGGTTTTTTGTGAATTGCTTATAAATCTGAAACAAAATAGACATTAAATAGTCAAGCTATTAATTACATAAAAACATATGTTAATATTTATAAATATAACTAGCATCAATGTGTTGTGGGTGCATGCAATGCAGATAGTGGCAGAGCAACATGGACTGGAACTACTCTCACATTTCTGCAGATGAGGAGGATTTAATTATTAGACTTCATAGACTTATGGGTGACGAGAAATTGCAGGATTGACTTCTTTGCTCTCTAGGTCTTTTTTCACATTATGATTAGGACTATGCTTTATTTGCTGGTGTTTTTTTCTTCCAATTTTTAGGTTTTTTAACTAGGAGTTTAAGTGCATTGCAAGTGGACATTGATTGCGGGGAGGCTTCCATGGCGTACAAAAGAGGAGATAGAAAAGTACTAGAATTGAGTGTAAGCAGAAGAATGGGGAAAACAAGTTAAATGTGCATCTACGCTTCTAAATAGGACATTGCATCTAAGATTAAGAAATTTAAACTAATTTAAACTACAAATCTACAGAAATTTATCCTATTGCTCTCTAACTCCAAAGATTTCTCTAATCTACTTAGCTCTCAGATTTGGAAGCTAATTAAACTATTGAAATGACACTTAGAGAATAAGAATTAAGCTATTCTATTCTAATATGATTTAAATGTGCAACTAGAATGATTCTACAGCAAAATTCATGAGAAATAAACTACTATAAATAGTCATGATTGAGATGTTGGATTGATGTTTGATTGAATGTTGAATGCTGGAGAAGTTGGATGAATGCTGGATGCTTTTGAAAACCTGCACAGTAAGATTACATAAAAAATTGATCCATTTCCTATAGCCAAAGAGCTGTATTTATAGCTTTCACGACAGCTCATTTGCACAGGGATACAGGATGAGGGGCTGTGATTCAATCTGGAGATTTGAAGGGCATGTGATGAGAATATGGAGCTGATCATGGAGGATGGTTTCTCCCCATGAAAACACCAGGCAAGATAAGAGGGAGGATTGATGGAAGAAGATTGAGAGGACTTCCTGCAAGTTTGTCCCCGAAGCTCTTCCCATGAATGGAAGTTGTATTAATTAGATTTTTAAAAATCTAATTTTATTGGTGAGTGAATAGTGTAAATGATTTATGCATAAATTTAAACAATTTTAATTTATTTAAATTTAGCAAAAGAGGAATAAATAATTTAATAAATCAAACTATATGGTTTGTTTATTAAATTAAAACAAAAGGAGAATGATAATTAAATAAAAGATTTTAGAATATCTTTATTTAATTAAGAGGAAATGTGATGAGGTAATTAAATAACACAAATTATTTAATTTGTGTATTTAATTTATGATAGAAGTGTAAAAGAAGTAATAATGATATTAATTAAATAAAACAAAGTTTTTAATTTTATTTATTTAATTAAGAGAGAAATAGAAAAATTAATAATGAACTTAATATAAATAAATATTTCTATTTATTTACTAAGTAGATGAATTTAAGATAAATTAATCAAATAAGTCGTATTTAATTAATTAGATTCTCCAGACCATTTTTAGGTGTCTACATTTTGCCCCTCTTTGAAGTGATGGGTTTACACATTGCTTCAAAGAATGATTTTGCCTCAGTTGCGAGTATTGACGAAAAGTTTTAAAATATGCCCCTGATTTGCCCCAGAAAATGAATTTGGAGATGATAACGATATATGCCCCCACGGGAGATAAATTGATGAATTTTGGAATTTTTTATGATTTTTCACAAATTTTGAAATTTTATGGTGATTTGATGATGAATTGGTGAAGAAACAATTTATCTCCCAACAAAATATTCCAAAAATGCCTTGGATAGATAAGAATAATTCCTTAGAAGGAAGAATAAATAAATCTTTTAAAAATTCCACAAAAATAACCTATAAATGCTCAAAAGGTCATTTTCAAAAGTCATTTGTGCATTTGACTTTGACAATCTTGTGATAGAGACCCTCAGAGTGCTTAGAGCTTCAGGATGCCAATCCCTTACCACACCCACCGACTCGAGCATGTGCGACGTCACCAGCGTCCGGCCGACTATGGACCTCCGCTATGTACTCCAAATCCTCCACATGATTCACACCCATTCTTTTTGTCTTTTTGTACATGTTTTTAGTGTTTTAGCGTGCGGTGGACGTGGTTTAGCGCATCTATGATCTATTGTAGTGCACCATAGTTTTAGTGTGCTCGTCAAGTTCTGTAGCGCGTCCGTGCATTAGGATAGTGCGCCAAAAGTTTTAGCGCACAGGGTTAAATCTACAGCGCATCCGTGGGATTTTATAGCGCGCTGGAATTTTTAGCGTGTTGGGTTGTTTTTACAGCGCATCAATAGGATTTTGTAGCACTTTAGGTTGATTTTGTAGTGCTTCAATAGGATTTTGTAGTGCTTGGAGGTATAGATTGATGAAAATTGTGCATTTTGATTTTCGTCGATTTGTTATTGATTTCATTTATTCTAGTTTGATTTTGACTAAAATATATGATAAACAATCTCATGTTGAGCTAGATCTATTGATTAATAATAATTACCCTCATGATAGGCGAGGAATAATTAAATTTTCCAAAGGAATGAACCCGATTGATAGATGAGGGTTCCTTGATAAATTGATAGTTTGATAGGTAAAGCACAATTTTTGAAAATTTGATGACCTCCTGATGTTTGATATTCTGATTGGTAACGTATTAATCTATAAAATGTTCTCTTTGTATGATAACAGGAGCATTTAGATGTTATCCAAGTGCGAGAGCAGTTCCCTTGGCCTTTTGATATGATACCAAGACTTTCACTTGATGAGAGATAGGATATTGCCGCTTGTGGTTTAGTGACATTACTTGACATGCCCCATATTAGACTCAATAGGGGTCTATTGACAGCCTTAGCGGAGCGATGGAATAGTGACCATAACACCTTCCACTTACCTACTAGCGAGATGATTGTGACGCCAGAGAACGTATGGCATATTCTTCGCATTCCTTTCGTTGGGGAGATTGTTGTGCATGATTCGGAGGAGGTTGGTGGGGTAGAGGCTATGTGGAGAGTCTTTCAGGATCTGCATATTGTGGGAGAGTGGATTCCTTGGGTAGAGATGCATGATTCATATGCTCCACTTCCTTCAGTTTTGGCCAGCTTTATTGGTGGATTCCTTTGTCCTGATAAAAGGTCAAAGGGTCTATCTCTTGGATGGGGTCGAGTATTAGAGGGTCTGGTGGTGCACAAGACAAGATATGCTTGGGGCATATGCATGCTTGCTCAACTCTATCATGATTTGCATTGGATCGTGTACCTTGACGACAACAGTTTATCAGCGGGAGCTACCCTTCTCCAGGTATGGGCATGGGAGCATATCGTTGTTACGCATCCTGTTCCAGTGTTAGCGAGACCAACGACGAGGCCTTATGTGTTTCAGTATAGAGGCAGGCCTACCCAGCATATGATGGGTAAGCTTGATTATTGGAGGCAGATCATTGATGATGTGGAGGCAGTGACCTGGCATCCCTATTTAGACTGTGATGACTGGGATGATGATGATATTGAGTTGGGGTTCTTGTCTGATTCAATGTATTTGATCGGGAAGAGCCCCAAGATCTTGGAACGATTCCTTTTTCGTCGCGTCTACTGGCAGTATGGCATTGTGCAGTGTATGCCATAGGGAGTAGCACATTACGGGCGTCAACGGATAGATGTCAGTGATTGGGGTCCCAGTTTGGCTTATGGGGCACTTGTTGAGGGTTACCATGCTCTACAACCATCAGCGTGGGATGTGCAGTGGGACATTGTTGAGGCACCTATTACTCCCGAGTATGGAGAGTATTTGGCTCTGCACCCTCCTCCACATATTACTATTCTGAATGAGCCAGTACCAGCACCAGCAGCAGCACCAGCACTAGCAGCAGGGGGAGTTCAGGTTGGTCAGAGATGGGGGAGAGATGATGACAGTGAGAGTGATGATAGCAGCGATGATAGTAGTGATGATGATGGCAGAGATGGGGGGAGACCGAGCATAGCAGGTACCTCAGAGCCATCTACTAGTGCGCCTCATAAGAGGCATGTTGTTGCTTCCTCGTTGGCAGATCCATCAGAGGTTGCAGGTCTACAGGTGCAGGTTCAGACCTTATAGGGATAGCTAGCACAGGTGCAGGGCTTACTAGCATAGACACAGGCTCAGATGTAGGCACAACTAGCTACTGCACAAATGCATATTACCTCTTTGATTGGTGAGAGAGATGGGGCTCTACAGGTAGCAGCGACTGCACAAGCTTAGCTAGCAAGTGTACGAGCACAGTTGACCACTGCTCAGGCACAGATCATGGCCCTGACTACAGAGTGAGATACCATTAGACAGACGACAGAGACAACATAGGCTACTGCAGAGAGATTGCAGAGAGTGGCAGATGGGACCTCTGTGGTAGATTATATGCAAGAGGTGATGCGAGCAGGGGCTGAGATTGAGTTCTACAGGAGCCGTTATCATGAGTTTTACCCCGCAGAGTAGAGAGTCAGTTATGCCCAGTCTCACTCAGAGAGGACTCATTCGAGGATAGTGAGTAGAGGTGTGACACAGCCTCTTCTGAGAGATCTGAGAGATCCTGGGACATCTGGTGGTGGTCCTGATACTAGTGCGAGAACTACTCCTTCTGGTGTGAGTACCACTTGATATCAGTTGTGTACCTTTTGAGAGATATATACAGCCCTTTTTTGACATGATGTTATTTTTCATTCTTTTTAGACTTCATTGTATACTTGACACTTGATATGTGCAGCAGTTCGATTGATCTATGATATGTTCTACATGATTTATGTGATGGATGCATTGATTTTATGATGGATTCTACATGATTGATGTGATGGATACATTTTAATTTTTATGTTTAATGATGATTTATTGTACTAGCTTGTATGGCTGCATTAATGATGATGTGATATGATATTGATGATATATTTCCTTTCTTAATGAGATGTCATGTATGATAAATAAAATGTGATGTAAATGAATGATATAAATGAGATATTAATGAGGCATAAATGAAATGATATATGGATGCAATGTAATATAGAATGAGATATAAATGATTGAGGTGTGTAATGAGATGTTATGTGATAGATAAAATGATGTGTGATATATGATATATAAAATGAGATGTGATGAATGAAATGTAATGAAATGATATATAAATGAAATGTGAATGGATATAATGTAATGAAATGATATATTAATGAAATGTGGATGGATAAAATGTAATGAAATGATATATAAAATGAAATGTGGATGGATAAAATGTAATGAAATGATATATAAAATGAAATGTAATGAACGATATAAATGAAATGAGATATTGATGAAATGTGGATGGATATAATGTAATGAAATGATATATAAAATGAAATGTAATGAACGATATAAATGAAATGAGATATTAATGAAATGTGGATGGATATAATGTAATGAAATGATATATAAAATGAAATTTAATGAACGATATAAATGAAATGAGATATTAATGAAATGTAATGAACGATGTAATGAAATGATATATTAATGAAATGAACGATGTAATGAAATGATATATTAATGAAATGTGAATGGATAAAATGTAATGAAATGATATATAAAATGAAATGTAATGAACGATATAAATGAAATGAGATATTAAATGAAATGTAGTGAACAATGTAATGAAATGATATATTAATGAAATGTGAATGGATAAAATGTAATGAAAATGTATGATGAAATGTAAATGAATGATGAATGAAATGAAAATGTGATGATGTATGATGAAAATATAAACGAATGATGATTTTGCAACTACATGATAATGACAATGTGATGAGACGTAAATGCATGATGTAACATAGCGTGTATATGATGCCACGAAATGAGATGTTTATTGTGAAATTTATGATGAGGTGAAGAAATGATTTTATATATATGTCATTATGAAAATCGTATGTGCAAAGTATACTCAATCCTTAATAAGAAAAGATAACATTTATTTCTGAATGAATCTTTGTAATTTGTGCAACCAATACTCTGTAGATGTATTATTATGAATGCAATCTATGTTTACCATGCAAACCTATTTTATTAATGCAAACCTAAGTGTCATTTCAATAATCTTTTTATTTTGCTTGGTATCATCACTGAGCCTTTAAAAATGTTGAAAGTGAATACAAGCATCAATGATATGACATAGAACAATGATGACCTGAGTATTTCTTTAATGATTTTTGAATTTGCAAGCGAACACAAGCATCAAGGTATGAGATAGACCAATGATGACCTGAGCATTTCTTGCGTAAACAGACAAGAATTAATCATTTTCTTAAGTGAATCGGAATGTCATCCATGATACTTGGTAGAGAACTTCCCACGACAATTCACAAAGTAATAATGACTAACTCACAAACAACAAACAAAGAAAAGTATCATTCTCCTTCCTTGCTTCTCTAGTTCAATACATCATTGAGTAGCTCCAAAGAAATGATAAGCAAATGATAAAAATAAAAAGCACCACAAGTCAAATTCTATTTAGTGTATTTCAAATCATTATTCAGATTAGATCATTGATGTTGAAATGTTTGTGTTGATGTTTGCATGATATTCTCAGATGTTCGACCAAATGATGTAACCTAAAGACCTATCCTAGGGGTCTCGGGGACTGATCAAAGATTAGTCTTGCCTACGTTATATACGCAGAGACCACATAGTTCGACTGACACAAACTCTACTTTCAATTGATGTAGACTCTATTTTTGTGATTTTGATTTTCTGATGTTTTTGGATTTTTATTTTTTGATGTTTTTGGATTTTGATTTTCTGATGTTTTTGGATTTTGATTTATTGCCACTTGATGTTGTCATGTTTGACTACCTTTCCATGTAAACTGAAAGTCTATTTGTACCAGATAACACTAGGATGTTGCCCCCAAGCCAAGGTAAAACATTATATCTCTGCTATGATATGGATAGTGATAATGATTATCTCACATGATAGATGCAAATGATCTGAAAGGAAACAATCATGACAAAACTATATCTAAATAGATAGAAGAGTTGTTGAAAATCACAAGTAGCACCTGTTTGCCAAGTTTTCATCACTTGTTTTTATTGTGTCCTCTTTCCTTTTCTTTGTATTTTTTTTTAATTTTTAATTTTTATTTATTTTTAGTCGTCATGACACCTGTTTTCCAGGTTTTCATCAAGACAACTTTATTGACCGTGCACTAGATATCCTCAAGTGTAGAATCGCTTGAGATGAATGTTGTTCATGGGCTCCTCCAACATGTCTCCTTCTGGTGTAGACAGCCGGTATGCTCCTGATCCATAGGTTGATATGATGACATAAGGTCCTATCTAGTTAGGTTCAAACTTTCCTTTCTTTTCTCTGTCTGCTTGATTTCTAGGGTTTTCCCGTAGGACCAAGTCTCCAATCTGGAAGACTCTAGGCTTTACCCTATGATTATAGTTCCTAGACATTCTTTGTTGATAGGCTATCAAATTATTGACAGCTTGTTGTCGACGTTCATCAAGTAGCTCTAATTCTTAAAGTCTAGAGATCCTATAATCCTCTTCTGAAATGAGTCCTTTTAGCAAAACTTGAAGGGATGGAATTTCTACCTCGATAGGTAATATTGCTTCTGATCCATAAACAAGAGCATATGGCATAGCTCCTGTTGGTGTTCTGATGCTATTCCTGTAAGCCCAAAGAGCAGGGTTAAGCTGAGCATGCCAATCATGCCCTACCTCATTTACAGTCTTCTTGAGAATCTTTAGGATTGTTTTGTTGGAAGCTTCTGCCTGTCCATTACCTTGAGGGTAATACAAGGTTGAGAAGCGATGTTGGATGTGGAAATTTTCACACAATTCTTGCACATCTTGGTTCTTGAAAGGTCTACCATTATCGGTAATGATCGACTGGGGTATCCCATATCTATAAATGAGATAATTAGGTATGAAAGATGATATTTGCTTCCCAATGATTGTAGTTAAGGGAACCGATTTCACCCATTTTGTAAAATATTCTATTGCTGTGATAATGAACTGGTGTCCATTAGATGAAGATGGGTTAATTTTCCCTACCAGGTCTAATCCCCACTTACAAAAAGGCCATGTAGTTGTAAATGGATGGAGCTCCTGTGCTGGTGCATGTATAAGGTTGCCATGAATTTGACATTTTTGGCATTTCTTAACAAACTGGTAAGATTCTTGCTCCATGTGTCGCCAGTAATACCCCAAACAAAGGAGTTTCTTGGCTAAAGATAATCCACTTGAATGTGTACCACAAATTCCTTCATGGACCTCATGTAAAGTGGAAGCGGATTCGTTATGTTCTAAACAATGCAAAAGAGTACCATCTAGGCCTCAACGGTAAAGGGTGTCAGCAATAATGGTATGTTTAGCGGTTTGGCGTATGAATTTGTGCTTTTGGTTGTGAGAAAGATCTGGTGGTAAGATATTATCTTTTAGATAAGTATAAATGTCTCCATAAATGGAAGATTGGGCACTATCCAAAAGGCTTATGATTTGGGATTTGGGATTTGCGTATGCAAGATTTGATACTTGTTCCACAATAAATCGATAATGCTCTTGTGTTTCAGGCATTTGTAGAAGAGATGCTATTGTGGC
Organism: Sequoia sempervirens; assembly: GCA_007258455.2. Classification (NCBI taxonomy): domain Eukaryota; kingdom Viridiplantae; phylum Streptophyta; class Pinopsida; order Cupressales; family Cupressaceae; genus Sequoia; species Sequoia sempervirens. Next base: position 140,187 of record VDFB02316920.1, read on the forward strand.
CATGGCATCTGCTGATTTATTCTCTGATCTTGGTATCTGTTCAAATTTGATATCTATGAAGTATTTCCTTAGATCATCTACCAGTCTCTTGTATAAAATCAGTGTGTCATCCTTGGTTTGGTAATCATTGTTGACTTGATAGATGATCAACTGAGAGTCTCCATACACTTGTAGTTCTGTGATTTTACAGTCAATAGCCAGTTTAATTCCAAGAATCAAAGCTTCATATTCTACCACATTGTTAGTGCAAAGGAAGGTAAGCCTATAAGACCGTGGAATTGTGTGCCCAAGAGGTGTGACAAATAAAATTCCTGCCCCTAATCCATGTTGTGTGTAGGATCCATCAAAGTAGAGTTGCCATGGTTGTGTTGTAATGTTAAGGATATCTGCATCAGGAAATTCCATGGTCATAGGATGACAGTCTGACAATGGAGCTTCTACTAATTGGTCGGCGATGACTTGTCCTTTGATAGCTCACCTTTCGACATACTGAATGTCAAACTCACTGAGGAGCATGACCCACTTTGCCAACCTTCCTGTTAAATTTACCTTGCTTAGTAAATACTTGAGAGGATCAATTTTTGCAACGAGCTTGACAGTGTGAGTGAGCATATAGTGTCACAATTTTTGTGTTGCAAACACTACTACTAAGCATGATTTTTCAATGAAGGTTTAGTTTACTTCATGTCCATTGAGTGTCCTTCTGATATAGTATATAGCATGTTCCTTTCCTTCTTTATCCTCTTGTGCTAGCAAGGCTCCTAAAGAAATATCTATTGTTGTGACATATAGCAACAATGGCCTATCTTCACTGGGTGGTACCAAGATTGGCGGTGTCATTAAATAATGCTTGATGTGGTTGAAAGTATTCTCACACTGTTCATCCCATTTAAAAGACACATTTTTATGCAAAAGATGATTGAATGGATGACACTGATCTGCTAGTTGAGAGATGAATCTCCTGATGGACTGTAGTTGGCCTTGTAGAGATCTTAATGTACTGATATTATTAGGAGGTGGCATTTCCATGATGGCTTTGACTTTTGCTGGATCTACTTCAATTCCTTTTATAGAAACTATGTATCCAAGGAGTTTTGTTGATGTTACTCCAAAGGCACATTTCTTAGGATTCAATCTGACTTTGAATTTTTCCAACCTGTCAAATATTTTGGCCAATATCTCTAGATGTCCTTCCCTGGTGTGAGACTTTGCTAAGATATCGTCCACATAGTCTTCCATGAAGGTGTGCATCATGTCATGGAAGATTGTTGTCATAGCTCGCTGGTATGTAGCTCCTGCATTCTTTAACCCAAAAGGCATGACGTTCCAGCAAAAGGTGCCCCATGGACATGTAAATGTTGTCTTTTCTTGGTCTTCAGGAGCTATCTTGATTTGATTGTATCCTAAAAATCCATCCATGAGTGATAGCATTTGATGGCTAGCTGTTAGATCTACAATCATGTCTATGTTTGGCAAAGGAAAATCATCCTTTGGACATGATTTATTTAAATCCCAAAAATCATTACATATTCTAATGGTGTTATCTGGCTTTGAAATAGGTACAATGTTGGATATCCATTCTGCATAATCAATAGATATGATAATTCCAGCATCTAGTAGTTTCTTCAAATCATTTTTTACTAATAATGCAACATGTGGATGCATTTTTCTCAGCTTCTGTTTTATTGGTTTAGTGCCAGTCGGTAAGGATAAGTGATGCATGATTAGATCAGTGTCTAATCCTGGCATGTTAGAGTATGACCAAGAAAAATTGATGCATCATTCTTCAAAGAATTTGATAAAATTTGGCTTTTCTGTATCTGTCATGGATGCTGCCAGGTATAGGATTCTTGCTTTCTCTGTTGTGCCAATATTAATAGACTATGTGGGTTCTATCAATACTGATGATCTTTCATGGAAATGTTGTGGGAGGATGTCAAACCTTCCATCCTTTGGTGCCTCAATGAGGTTTTCACCATTGGATGCATTCTTTGTTTTTACTATTTTAGGATCAAACACTACCATAGAATGGTTTTGACCCTTAGATCCATTTTTTTCTTTCATATTTTTGCAACTGGAAGTTTTGGCATCCTCCTGCCTAAAAGCATTGTTAAGAGAAGCAGTGGTAGGACAAGTATCGGATTCCTCACAACAAAGGTAGTTAATAATGGCAGAATCATTGTCAAAAATAGGGAGATCAATAGGGTGTTGGGGTTCCCATTCGATAAGCTCGGGATGCAGTAAAGGCAATGAATCATTAGATGGGTTGAGGTCAGCGATTGTGAAAGCTCAGACGAAAATGTTTTCCAGGTTGTTAATGGTAATGTCGAGGCCTATGAAGGTATTTTCTTCCACATCATTTATCTCAATCAATGTCCGTTCATCTTCACTGGAGTCATCAAAATTTTGTGTTGCAAAGACAATAGGATTAAAACTCGAGCTTTGACCCTCCTCACGTTTGGGGGTATACTTTTTGATAATGTCAATCTGAATATCTTCATAGGAAACATCTAATAAGTTGTCCCACTCATATTCATTTGAATCTATTTCAGAGTTATCCCGTATTTGAAGAATATGCTCCACAGTTTTATTAGTGATTTCTGCTCTTGCTTCTTCTGTGTATCCTAGTCCAGTTCTACCATTTTGCTGAATTGCGAGGACTTGGATTGGTTCTGTTACACTTTGTTTCCCTCGATCAAGAGATCCTTGTTTTGCTGCATATCCTAGTCCCGTTTTATCCTTATGTTGGAGCGTAAGAGGCTGGATTGGTTTTGTTATGCCCTGTTTCCTTAACCCAAGAGGTCCCTGTCCTGAATATCCCATCTTCTCTAGAATAGTTTTTCCCTTTCCATACTGATTTGTCTCTATGATATTACTTGTGGAAGTGGAGGCTTCCTCATCCCTATAAAGCCAATTTAGTGGGGCCTTATCTTCTGATTCTTCTTCTAAGTTTCCATCTTTTACAAATCTGCCATCTAATGCTGTTGTAGATTGTTCTGAATTTTGGGTGATTGTGGATGGTTGTCCATAAGTTTGTAAGGAGGGTAACATTTGTGATAGATGAAATGAGTGTCCAACACCATATTCACTTATTCCTTCATCACTTATCTGTACTTCCTTGGTGAATTGGTGTGAGAGTGGAGCCAATTGTTTTTCAACATTTGAAGGGTTAGATTGTGTTACCCTTATCTCTTGTGATTTTTGTTGTTTTGGAAGCCACTTGGATATGAAGCTTTGCTGTTGCTCACCATCTGATGTGCTAACTTCTCTATTGTGAGGTATCAATGTATCCTAAGATGTTTTCAATGTATGACAAGCTTGGGTGTCATTATAGTCTGCTACGATTGTTACCTCCTGTCCATTGACGAGAAATTTCAGGCATTGATGATAGGTGGAAGGCACTGCTTGCATATCATGGATCCAAGGGCGTCCTAACAGTATGTTGTATGTCAGATCCCTATCTAAGACTTGGCAAACCACTTTTTGGACAATAGGTCCCACTTGAATGGGTAATATGATCAACCCTTTAGAGGACCTTTCTTCTTCATCATATGCTTTGATTATGATTTTTCTTCTTGTATCAATGGCTTCATCTGAGTATCCTAGTGCATGAATCAGCTTTAAGGTACAAATATTTAAACCAGCCCCTCCATCTATCAAGACACACTTTACACGGTGTTTATGGATGAGGACTTCAATGTGAAGGGAAGAATTATGTGGATGGGTGAGTGATACATCATCATGTTCAGAAAATGGAAGGGAATGAGGTGCAGATAGATGTCCTACCATAGCTTGGAACTGACACACATCCAAATTGTTAGGTACTGTGGTTGATACAAGAGCTTGTTCAAGAACCTCTTTGTGTGATGGGGAAATCTTTAAAAGTTCCAAGATGGATATTTGTGCCGGTATTTTCTGCAATTGATCGATGAGATTATATTGATTAGAGGGAGTATCCACAGATGGGGATGATATTGATGCCCCTTTCAATATAACTTTGGATTGTGCCCTTGTTGTGGCATTAACCGGTTGGTACTCTTGTTTCCCTTTGAGTGTGATTACATTAATTTGGTTTTCAGATTTGTCCATATGTTGTACCAAATTGGTAGATGTAATGTCATTGTTCTGATTGATTTGGTTGCATAACTCTTCATCCTCCTTGGCAGCAGAAAAAAAAGGATCATTGTGTCATAAACATAACCAACGTTTTTGCCTTTGGTGTTTGCAGAAGAAGATTCTCCCTTCTGATAATTGGGTAGAGGATTTTTGAACATCGTATGATCTTTGTTTGTTTGGTGTCCCTCCACAAATACTTTCTTTTGATCTATGAGGTCTTGTACCGCATGTTTTAATTGCCAACAATTTTTAGTCATGTGTCCTTTATTTTGATGATAGTGATAGTAATGTAAGTCATTCCACCATGATGGTTTGACTTGAGGGTCCCAACTTCTAGCCTCTTGTACTTGAATGAGTTTTTCATCAAAAAGTTCTTTGAGGACTGATTCCAATGATTGCCCTAATGGTGTGAATTTTTGTTTATTGGATGGTCTTTGGAATGATTGGGTTTTTGTTTCTCCACTGTTTTGATCATTTCCTTGATCATTACTTTGTTTGACATTAATGCCAATGTTTTGTTTGTTTATAGGGGTTGGCGTCAAGGTGAATACTAGTTTAGATGTGTGTGTATCGATTATGGTATTAGTATTCTTATTCTTTTGCCAAAATATTGGCTTTTTGTTGTTGTTGTTAGAGGAATTGTTATTGTTCGAACCTTCAATGAAGTGTTTGATTGTTCCTCTTTTGATTAGAGCCTCTTCGATTTTGAGTCCCTTTTCGATAAATTGTTCAAATGTAGATGGACATTGTAAGTCCAATCTATAATTCATGTCATCCACTAAGTTATCAATGAACATCTCTATCTTTTCCTCTTCAGGAATAGATCTGGGGTATTTAACAAATAGCCTTCTCCATCATTGGAGAAAGGAAATAAACTTTTCACCCTTTGCTTGTTTGGTGTTGTAGAGTTCTTTTAAGGTTACCCCATGTTGGATGTTGAATGAGAAGTGTGTTATGAACCTATTGATCAGTTCTTCAAAAGATTGGATCCCAGGTTCTAATTTAGAAAACCACTCCATGTAAGTGTTTCCTAAGCTTCTTGGAAATAATCATAGTAAGTAAGAGTCCTCGTGTGCAAACTCTATGCTCATGGCTTGAAATTCCCGTACGTGATCAAATGGATCAGTTCTCCCGTTGTATTTGTTGTATGTTGGGTACTCACAATACCGTGGAAATGGTATCATGTTAATGCTTGAGTCGAATGGATAAGGGCAAATGTCCTGTAAGGAATATCTTTTTGTTGGCCCTTGTTGGATATTTTGGAACTGCAATTGTAATTGTTGGATTTTCTTTGTCAAAGCATCTATTTGATTTGGATTTTCTATACTAGTTGGGTTAGGTGTGGTTGTTTCCTTGAGTTGATTGACATCAAAGTCTTTAGGAAGCTTATCACCTTTGTCAGCTAATAGTAGAAGATATTTTTCCATATCTTGCTCTAGCATCTTTTCCATAAATTTATGGAAATGAGGGTCTTATTGAACTTTCTCTATTTCCTCTGCGGTTATTTCTTTCTCGTGTGAATTAGTGAGAGGATCAGTGTTGCTATATCGTCCCCAAGGGTTTTCTTCAGCCATGGCTGCTATTCTTTCATTTTCTTCTTGTTGTTGTCTTTGATATGCTGCTCATGTGAAAATAGGCATACAAACGTTTAAAGTTTTACTCTAGACTTTGATCTTGGATTGTTGATTGGATAAGTGTCGAGGTTTTTTGATTTAAAATATGATTTAGTTCTTGTCTAGTTTCATGATGGAAGGATGATAGAAATCTTTGATAGGGAAATTTTGACAGAAAATCTCAGATTTGGTGATAATGACACTTTGCAAGATGTTTCAAGATCTCGGTGTAATGGTAAAGTTTTCCTTTTGTATGACTTAAGTGTTTTGGACTGTGAAAAAAAATGTTCTGGATTGATGAAAACCTTGTTATCGATATGGGAAAACTGACAAAATGTCCTACCAACTCTCTATTTTTCTGACTTTATGGCGCGCTAAAATAGAGACACAACGTGCTAAAATAGAGAAATGAAGCACTGGAACAGAGACCTAAAGCGCTAAAACAGAGACCGGGCACACTGGAACAGAGACCCAAAGCGCTAAAACAGAGACTAGGTGTGCTGGAACAAAGGCCTAAAGTGTTAAAACAGAGACCGGGAGCACTGGAACAGAGACCCAAAGCGATGAAACAGAGACCGGGTGCATTGGAACAGAGACCTAAAGCACTAAAATAGACCAGCTACACACTAAAATAGACTAGTGACGTGCTAAAATAGAACTTTGAGGTGTTTAAGACAGTAAATTATCTTATTCTATGAAACTCACTTGGTATGGTGTCGTATTGGATGGCTAGTTGTGGGATGTATTCTAGACGAATTCTTTGACTGTGGTTGTGGTGTTGCCTAAGAGCCCTTCTTTGATAAAATGCTTGTGAATCTAAGGGAGCTACAACATAGTCGTCTGTATAACCTCTAGAGAAATCATGATACCTATGAATAAAAGTCCTATGTTGGAGTAGAACTTTCCTGCTTTGATATAGAAATTGTTGCTTTCTCAGAAGTTGTTTGTATGCATGTGTTTTATTTGGTTTTCTGACTCGTTTGACAAGAGATTTCTTGACAAACTTGGTGGATACCCAATCTCGAATCATGAGAATTCCACAAGTGTTTTGATTTTTAAGATTTTCTTGTGATGATCTTATCTGAGTTTAATGAGAGAAAATACAGCAAGCAAGAATAGAATGATTGTCTTTAAAAATCCTAGAATCTAAACAGATAGTGTATGTTCTTAAGAATCAATGATTCTTCTTGATTTTCACTGGTTTATAACAGATAAGACACTTCAGATAGACTCACTCCTAGAGACAAAAGGTCATCGTTATATACTCAAATGGCCACAGCTTGAATTGCGTCGACTCACACAGCCATGTCACCCCCTAGAGGGCGTCCATGTTTTTGTCTTTTCCAGGTGTGTACTTAGAGTGACGGAAGTGGATACCGGATCCCCTGAGCAAACAGTCCTTGGCAATTATATGGTGAGTGCTTGAGGGTAGATTCTTCCTCGCCCCTGCATCGCCGAGTATTACAATGTTTAGAAACTGATAGGCATGCTTCTATTTCTAGGTTCTTAGATAGGGTTTCCGTTCGGAGTGGCAAATGGATAAACTCCCTCGAGAGACCTCCCAATCTTTAAACAAATATTTTGGGAATGGTTATCCTGCACACTTCCATTGAAAGAGGGTTTCCCCAAATTCACATAAATTTTAAAGTGGGTTGGAATGCCATGGCTTTTGGCTGTCCCCACTCAGGTCATTCCCGTGGGGTGAGTACTTTTTCCCACTATAGCAGGCCTGTCTAAAGGTTTTAAGAAAGCTTTAAAATGCATAAAGAAAAGTGAGTCTGGTATTCTGATGCACCTAGTTAAGGGGAGAGCATAAACCTATCACCCAATCATAGCAGAGAAATTGTTCTTTTTTTTAAAACCCAAAAGACAAGTTAGCTAATCTATATGGAGATATTGCTCCATAACAGCATAATGTTCATTTTTAATCCCACAAAATAAATATGAAGTTTCTATCCTAGGATTGGTGAATTTTTATCTCTTTCTATCCTAGGATTGGTAAATTTTATCCATTTCTATCTTAGGATTGGTAAATTTTATTTTATTTTTTTTCAAAATTTAGACAAAATAAAGTCTGGTCGCGGACGCGTCAGATCCAGATTAAAAAAAATGCTTTTAAGGATAGCGAAGCAGCACGCTGAAACAGTGAAGCAGCACGTTGAAACAGAAACCCGGCGCGCTGAAACAGAAACCCGGCTCGCTAAAATAGAAACCCTGTGTGCTGAAACAAACCACCGGGTCACTGCAAAAAGTCTCGGTTCCGCGAAAACTTTCACGCCGATACCTGTAGGACACAATTTTCAAAAATTAAGCAAAATACAGGGTTATGCCCCATGGTGGGCGCCAATTTGTAAGCGGAAGAATGGGGAAAACAAGTTAAACATGCATCTACGCTTCGAAATAGGACATTGCATGTAAGATTAAGAAATTTAAACTAATTTAAACTACAAATCTACATAAATCTATCCTATTGCTCTCTAACTCCAAAGATTTCTCTAATCTACTTAGCTCTCAGATTTGGAAGCTAATTAAACTATTGAAATGACACTTAGAGAATGAGAATTAAGCTATTATATTCTAATATTATTTAAATGTGTAACTAGAATGATTCTACAACAAAATTCATGAGAAATAAACTACTGTAAACAGTCATGATTGAGATGCTGGATGAATGCTGGATGCTTTTGAAAAAATGCAGAGTAAGATTACATAAAAATTTGATCCATTTCTTGTAGCCAAAGAGCTGTATTTATAGCTTTCACAACAGCTCATTTGCACAGGGATACGGGATGAGGGGCTGTGATTCAATCTGGAGATTTGAAGGGCATGGGATGAGAAGATGGAGCTGATCATGGAGGATGGTTTCTCCCCATGAAAACACCAGGCAAGATAAGAGGGAGGATTGATGGAAGAAGATTGAGAGGACTTCCTGCAAGTTTGTCCCCGAAGCTCTTCCCGTGAATGGAAGTTGTATTAATTAGATTTTTAAAAATCTAATTTTATTGGTGAGTGAATAGTGTAAATGATTTATGCATAAATTTAAACAATTTTAATTTATTTAAATTTAGCAAAAGAGGAATAAATAATTTAATAAATCAAACTATATGGTTTGTTTATTAAATTAAAACAAAAGGAGAATGATAATTAAATAAAAGATTTTAGAATATCTTTATTTAATTAAGAGGAAATGTGATGAGGTAATTAAATAACACAAATTATTTAATTTGTGTATTTAATTTATGATAGAAGTGTAAAAGAAGTAATAATGATAATAATTAAATAAAACAAAGTTTTTAATTTTATTTATTTAATTAGGAGAGAAATAGAAAAATTAATAATGGACTCAATATAAATAAATATTTCTATTTATTTACTAAGTAGATGAATTTAAGATAAATTAATCAAATAAGTCGTATTTAATTAATTAGATTCTCCAGACCATTTTTAGGTTTCTACATTGAGAAGTCACAGTATTGACACCAGTGAAAGCAGCGACTGACCGACTGGCTCAACATTATGCCACGTCTCCTCCCTGCTATTTTTTTGTACGAAGACTATTGGGAGACTCGACATAGTAGCTCGAGAAAAGCGTATGCTAGTCTATGTGAACAATGATTCTAAGTTCTAGAAAATTGATTATATGCCAGTAAGTAAAATCATCAATCATAGTAGCCAAGAGTAAGAGGTTTTCAGAGATCTGCATGCTTGTGGAAACAAAAAAGTCTAGCTGCTAAGATTTGAGCCAAGTATCTGCTTAAGATATTGAAGCAAATGCAATTTGAACACAACTTGAATAATTAGAGTTATCAACTTGAAGCTCTGATATAATAGTATAAGACAAGCACAATGGCCACGAAGGATTCAACACTACTTATTGACAGTAAGAGAAGGAAGAACACTCAGGCTTTATCTAAAGAAATGAAATGAGATAATTTTAATTATTTCCACGAGGCTTAACAGTCTATGGGTCCTTAGATTTTATAGCTGTCTCAACCATCGAAAGGGGCTGACATTGAGAATTTATTTTCTTCCTTAAGCATGTAGTTTCCTTTTCTATTGATTAGATTAATAATTCACCAAGATTGTTTATCTTCATCTATTCAAATAGTATGGAGTCCAATCTTAAAGGTCTTTATATTCTTGTAAGCTGCAGGAATTATATGGTGAAATGCTTCTTTGTTTTACAGAACATAAAACACATATCCTCTATTTTTATTACCAAATAATATAGAAAGAAAAGGAGCATCTTCAAAACTGGGTAACAAATGGCAATCTATAAGAATACTGAAATATAAAAGTAGTGCTGCTTTGGGGGGCAACCTCCAATGCTAATGTCTAAAGATGCCAAAAAAATATTTTATTTTGTGGTGATGCACAACAATGAGAAACTAAGCATGTTTATATGCACAAACATGAGTCAGAGTCTACAAGCATGAAGCATGACCTAGATAATATGTGTACCATGAATTGTCATGCCCTAACTCCTTAAGTGATTAGTTACTATCAGATAGCCTTCTTCTAAGGTGTTTTCTTATTGGGAAGGTGTTGTACACCATGCATAATAATGTTGTTTATTCTTATAGATTTATCTTAAACATGTGAGACATCATAATTGATTTATCATTGTGATAACTCTAAATAAATAAAATTATTCCCCAAGATAAATAGGACAAACTAAAGATACATGTCATGGTGTATGGAATATTGATTACGTGTGCTAAAAGCCAAAAAAAAAGGAGACACATGAGGAAAAATATAATAGTTTTAAGTTTCTTTCACAAGATCATTGTTGCTCTTGTTATGCTCTAATTGGTTCAAAGTAGTTCAATCTACAACATGTTGTCTTTTCAGTTGCACTTTTTTTAAATGACAACAAATATCCTAGAAAGTGTTTAATTGTAGGCTTTAAATCGTAGTTGGAATTTGGTAGTATAGTTATTTTAAAGAAATTTTAAAAGAATGGAAGTCATTTGATCACCTTCTCTACAACAATTGGTATGAAATTTCATGATTTAAATTTTAAAAATTGTTTCTAGATTAAACATTACTTGGTATGAATTTTCATGATCTAAATATTTTTAGATTGTTTCTAGATTAAACATTATTGATAAAAATTGCTTTTATGTGTCACTATGTATAATTTTCAATCCAAAAACAATCTAATCAATATTACAATCTGTGATGTAGGAGGGTTCGCTACTCACGAGTTCTCTCCATTTAGAGAACCTCACGAGGAAAAGTGCCCTATATCACCTCAATGGAACAATGCAAAAGTTCTAGAATCCAAAAGAGAAGGTCACAGAGGATCTTAGGAAAAAATGATAGGCTCTCAGCCAAAGGACATTAGTGTAAAAAGCAGAGGACAGTGCGACGCGTTGGTGTCTCAGAGGTGTGCAGGCATCTCATATGGACTAGAGGACAAGTTTATCACATAAACACCTAAAGTGACTACTTCTACTCTAAATTCTAAAACCATAGAATATAGTAAAATAAAAAGAAACAAGAAGACTAAGATAAAAGAATATAAATGATAGAGGTAAGGAGATGAAGAGGAAAGGAATACTTACAACTGTAAGAGCAATGAAGGCTCCATTGAACAAAAGTCTTCAAAACCAACTAGTGCGATATCTGGAGAGAATGTTGGGGTTGTACAGGGGTTTTCCTTAGTCAAACCCCTATTTTGGTGTTCCCACCTCCATAGACAACCAAGAAGAGTGTGATGAAAAAAGTGTGTGGTGAAATCAAAACCCGCTTAGGAGTAGAATCCACACCATGAATAAGTATGTGATAAAAGCATACCCCACTCGAGGAGGAAAACCCATATCATGAATAAGCGTGTGATAAAAGAAAACCCCACTCAAGGAGGAGAACCTTTATCATGAAGTGAATGTGCAAATAGTATAGGATATGGAATCCCAAGATTCTCACAAGCATGAAAATGGAGTTGCAAGAGCCAAGAAGGCTATCAAGAATGTTGTGATGGAAGCTTGTGAGAGCTTTAAGCTACTACAACAAGTTGTATGTGCAAGAAAGTGGAGTCAAGCTAAAAACTAGTAGAGTGGAGTTAGCTATTGAAGAAGTCCCCCAAATTAAGTGAAAGGACTTTTAAGGAGGGAAGAGAAGCTTCTTGGGCCATTTCAGAGAATCCTGATCTGTTTCCACCAACAAACTAAGATGACAAGTGGAAAACATACTCAGAAATGGTCATCTGAGCGTTGAAACATCATAAGGTGCTAGCGCGACACACAAAATTCCATGCGAAATGCTACAAAACAACATGAACTAGGAAGGCACAAAGTCCTATGCAAAATTAACACGCAAAGGTGGATGTTAAAAAGGGGTGTTGGAGCATCTTCAGAGGGAAAAAGGTTGATGCAAGGGATAAAATGAGCCTACTTAGATGTTAAAGGAGCGGATACTAAAGTGGAAACAAGAATGTAGGGGAAGTTGAAGGGTGCAATTTCACTCTTATACACAATCATAAATATACATTCTTTTACTGGAATAAAGTTTTTTGTGGTAAAAAAAAAAAAATTATTAATTATTAGGGGTATTGTGGGAATACAATGTCAAAAATAGAATAAAAGCTGTAAAAACATCTATTCCAATCAAGAATTCACATAGTATTATATTCCAATCACTATTTTAATCTCAAGTATGACAATTTATATAGAGGGCTCAGATGCACAACATCAGCATTAATTAAGTGGTGGAAAATTTAGTTGTAGGAAAATTCACACAAGTAATTCATTGAAAATTCAGTGCCATGAAAAATTTACCGTCAAGTAAAATTCACGAAAATGCATTAATAATTTTTAATATCTATTTCAAAAATTTGATGTTTTGTGAATTGTTTATAAGTCTGAAACAAGTTAGACATTAAATAGTCATGCTATTAATTAAATAAAAACATATGTTAATATATATAAATATAACTAGCTAATTAAATATATGTTATTTTTGTGAATTGTTTATAAAATTGAAACAAATTATGCATTAAATAGTCTGAAAATTGTAATGGAAATTACATGTTGGAGAATATCTTACAATTAGAGCATGTTTCAATACTTGTGATAGTAGTTCTTTATATAATGCTCAATAGTTGTGATAGTAGTTGTTTATATAATGCTCAATAGTTGTGATAGTAGTTTTTTATATAATGCCCAATAGTTGTGATAGTAGCTGTTTATATAATGCCCAATAGTTGTGACATGACTACACTAGCCTAATAAAATGTATTCTTTTGATCTAAAAAGCAACCAATCATGTGATGGCACATCAACACTCAACTACCCATGATGTGAATGCACAAGTATTGGTAGCACTTTTTGTTTGGACCTTTTTGGACATCTTGATAAAAAGCATGTTGATGTGGCCCTAAAACAAAAGTTATAAGCAAAGGACTTTCCAAGTAAACTTTTCTAAAAAATTGGGAGTGATTTTAAATTTTCATGAAGGATAATTAGAAGCGCAAAGTTAAACATCTAGGTACTCTCCCCTAAAAATTAAAAATTTAAAGAAGATTTAAAATTTAAATCTTCCAAATTTAATTTCTTAATAATTTTAATTGATTTAAGATAAGTGTTTTTCTATATAGAATACATCATATAATTGAATAATTTTGATATTGGACAATGTAGTTACAAGAATAAAAGCTACTATTTTTTTTATAATTTCATAGAATTCATGATATTATAATTAAATTAGTTAACAAATTATTCTTTATTAATTTTTGGGTTCACAACCTGGTTAATATCATTTCCTTTTGTTCACAACCTAATAACAAAGTATTGGTTCTCCAAATCATGTCAAATGGAAATTTGGAGAGGCTATTGTTTTCAGATGGTGGTTTTTTGGACCTAAGAAACATATTGAACATAGAATTTGATGTATTCCATGGATTAGAATATCTACATCATGATTGTTCTATGCAAGTTGTACACTATGATATAAAGCCTAGCAATATTCCCCTGGATGGGGATATTGGTCACCCCCACAAAAGGATATGAAAATCACAGTTAAACCTTTCTTGGGAATTGGACATTCCAACAAGTGAATAATATCTCTCTATGGACATTCATTTACTTGTCAAACCAGGGGACGTATACTTTAAATGGCGTGGCACAATATATGCACTAAGAACTAGTTTCAGTCAAAACTTAGCAGAAATAAATGCTAGAAAGAAATTCTATCTACGCTACAGGAAGGTAATGAAAAGTTCTTTAACTCAACTATGATTTTGATTAAAACAAAAACCATAATAGCTACGACTAAAACACAAATTATGAACTGGCCTTATGCTACAAGAACAGGCACAAGGATGGATTCCCTATTTTGTAGGAGCAATACAAGACTGAGTTTGTATGAAAACTTCAAAGATGAAAGCTAACTGAAGATCAACAGAAAAGAACAAATAACTAACTAGCTACAAATACTTACTAAGTGGGCCCCCTTAGCAAGCATCTACCGATTATGCAGGTGTTGAACTCAGAATATCATCAAATTTTATTGATGAAAACAAAATGGTATACATTTCTTTGTTGATATAGAAACTAACAACAAATTCTATCTCTTGTCAAATAGATTCTGCTTTTCATTATCATACTAACTCTTACATGATATCTAATATATCTCTCTATCACTATGCTTCTACCTTACTATAACTATCATCTCTTTCTCACTCTCGCAGGAGTACTTTATTAAAATTAGGAGAGAAACTAACTAACTAACCCTATCAAAGAAAGATGTGGAAGTAAAGCGTATCCCAGAATCAAGGAACAAACTTCATAAATGAATTTATCCATTCAACCTAATCCAGAGAGAATCTAGCTCTCCACTCTTTTTAGATTGACTATCATTAAAAATCTTTCCCAATAGTTTCGGTCATAAAGTCTTTGCTAGAGCTTCCTTGAAGTCATGCAGGAAATAGACTTTACTGCAAGGCCGAGATCGACTGTGCTTGACTCGTTCATTCTTCAACAACCTATGAAACAAGAGGTAATAGATGTGAAAGAAAAGGCTTATGGCACATACACAATATCCGTTCATTAATTACACATTTAAATCTATTTTATCATTCAAAAACTGTATGTGATATACCTGTCATTTAGGGAGTCAACATGATAATAAATGTAATCAAGTCAACACAATAAGCTGGAGGAATATGCAAATGTTTTGCTACAGGATATCCCCATAAAAGGTTTCAAAAGAGTTTTAAACAACCACGAATAACAAAAGTAAAGGCATTAAAAGTTCATCATAATATCCAAATTATGAGCATATTTTGGGCTCATCACTACCCCCTACTTAGCCTAATGCTGATCCTCCAGCATTAACTTTCCTGGTGGTTTCTCTGAAGTTAGTGGTTGTTGCATGACTTTGAAATGGATGTCCAAACCTATAATAAAATCCTCTGAAAGCCTGGCACCTTTCATATCTACGGTCCTCTAAATCATCATCAAGATTAGTAGCTTGATAAGGATAAAGTGGCCACATTAGCACATGAGGTCTGAATGTCATTGGCAACCATAGTTGAAATCTCTTTTGAAGTCCCAACTGTATATATCTACTTGATCGTTTAAGAGCTGCTGTGAAATTTAAGGGACTGTGAGGTTCGGATCTTCTTAATCCAACAGTTAATCTTTCCCACCTTTTCTCACTTCTGGTGTATGCCAGTCTCCAAAATGAATATGACTGTTCCTAGAATTCATCATATACCTATTTCCTGATATCAAATATCTTCTCTCTAGCTATAATATTATTAATGCCATATGTCAAAGCAAACCAGTCCTTCAACATTGAATGGGGGTTTGAAATTTGAGAGCGTAATGGAACAGGCTCATTTCTCTCAACTTCTTCATATGTTTCCCATTGCCTGCCATAGTTTGCTTCATTTGCTGCCCATGACATAAATGATCTTAAATGGATATCACCAATATACAGAAGAGGATTCCATTCTGTTTCAGATGGAATTAAAAAGCCATGTAAATAAAATTCACACAGAGAATTTCTTAACCAATTAGGGGCTGCCTGGTATGCTCCATAAAATTCTTTAGTAGTGTGAAGTATAGAATCTTGATTTCTGGAAATTCTCATTAGTTTGAACAATAAGAACTGTTCCTTAAGGAACAAAGCATAAAATCTGGGTGGTGGTCTGCATTCCATAATCTGACTAGTTATTTTTAACATTTCATCCATTTTTTCTTTCAACTCAACAATTTCCTATTTTTGACTTTCAATTTCCTTTTTCAGTTTCTTCCTTTCTACCTCCCATAGGCTTTGTTGCATGTCAGTCTAGGCTATGTGTCAGAAAGTCAGGGTTTACAATGTAACTATTTCCCAATTACCTTTGACATATTCTAGAAACTCAATAAAAAACATCTTCTTATAAACAACAATGGCTTTACAAGTTGCAGGGAGAAATGTAGCTTCACTAGGCACATTCAATTGTTCAGTCAGTTCCTGCTCTTGCTGCAAGATAAACTCTTGTTGGTGCAGTAGAGAAGACTGTGCTTCATCTAAAAACTGCATAGCAGCG
>VDFB02316920.1:174355-299673 GCA_007258455.2 Sequoia sempervirens
TTACAGTAGTAAGATAAATGGGACCGTTCGAGTGATCAACCCGCTAACTATGCAATTCCACTGTCTTGAAGATGCAAAGGTGACAGGAAAAAGCAGGATTTCATTTTACATGAAAAAATATCCTGATGATGTGGCTGTGCACCTCATGTTTGATTCAAAGGAAAACACGTATCAGGTAACTGTTGTAATTGGAAATATTTATCTTGTCAGGAGAAACGAACTTTTTGTTTTGATTTATAGATCTGCAGGGCAGAGATGGGAAATTAGACGCGTTCACTTGGCAGAAAAGGTGAAAGGGGGCTTGTCAATTAGTGGTTTTCCAAGAATTTTTGTACAGAATCTAAAGATCTACTGCTTTTCTAAAGATGGAGCAGGTGCGGGTACGTATGATCTGAATGCAGATATCAATAGCAAGTTTCGTTATATTTTGGGGATGCAAGGTATAATGCACCGGCCATTGGGAATTGTTATGTACAGGGGCAGAATAATAATGGTTTGCCAAAGTAAAGCAACGGATCTCCCACCACATACACATGCTTTGGTATTTTATGAGTTTGATGAGCTTCGCTTGTGCTTGAGATCTAAGCATGAAGCAGTCGTATTGCTCCATTCTTTGCCTCCTAGTGTCATTTGTTGTGGAGGGGATTTTATTTGGGTAATTGACGAAAATGACGGTCAAGGCAGTAATATAATTTGTATAGATATAGATGCTGGGGAGCTGAAAGTATTCGCAGATGTTTCTAAATTTATCTCCAATGTGAGAAATTGTATGCTCATGAGATGCCGTAGCCAATGCCCTTAGATTTTCTGAGATCCGGCGTTCTGAGATCCGGCGTTCTATCCATGGGTGTCTATAGTATCTTATTCTATTTGTTTTCTGAGCCAATGAAATCTGTGTGCTGCTCCATCAATAAAGGCTTTAAGAGTCTATGATTCAAATATAGTTTATATTATAAATTATTTTTGAATGGCTGTACAAGCGAGGTTTGCAATATAATTTATCAATTTCTGCATAATACATTTCTTTATGTTTTGTTCATATTTTTTCGACATAAAGATATATCATTTTGTTATTTTATATGTAAAGAAGAGTAATATCAGTGTGGAACTTATTAGATAGGAAAAGGTGGAAGAAATATTTTTTTAGGTACCTGTTAAAAAACAATGGTAATTATTTGAGATTGAAGTGATTAATTTGATTTTGT
The DNA here is from genome assembly GCA_007258455.2 of Sequoia sempervirens. NCBI lineage: Eukaryota > Viridiplantae > Streptophyta > Pinopsida > Cupressales > Cupressaceae > Sequoia > Sequoia sempervirens. The sequence continues at coordinate 175,561 of VDFB02316920.1, forward strand.
CAAAATGATAAAAGAAGAAATGAAAAATGAATAAATTAAAAGTAAATATATATTTTTCAAATTTGTGATCTTTATTAAAATTGCTCTATAAAACTGTTCACAAAATAATATATTCAGAACTATCTATATTAAAAAAAAAAATTATATTAGAAATTATTTAAAAATAGTTTGATAAATCAAGTTTGTAATATAATTTTTCAACATTTTTATAATATATTTCTTTATCCTTTGTTCGTGTTATTACAAGACAAATATATGTCATTTTAATACTTTATCGGTATTAGGGAAGGATAAATGAAGTGAAGAAGTTTAATTGTTTGCATTATATATATAATTGGTATAGATATTTTCTTAAAAATGATAATATATTTAAAATATATTGAGACATCTCATTTTGAGATGCTTATATGGAATTTATAATTTTAAGTTATCTTTCTTGATTAAAAATTTATGGTATCTTTCAATATAATTAAATAAATCATAGAAACAATGTAATTTTTTTTTTAAGTTAAATAAAATAAAATTATTTACTTTAACTTTTAATTCAAGAGTTATTTATTTTCTTTTAAAATATCATTTTTATATGTATTTATAATATTTACATTAAATTTTAATCCATTTTTAGTGAACTAAGTATATTTTTGTGAGATTTGGTATTATGTTCTAGTATTTAAATTCATTTTAATGAAACCATTTCATATCCTCTCACATTTAAGAACCCTCTCTCATCCTAGAGCATTAAAAATGCAATCAGTAGATTTTTTTAGATTTGTACAAAATTTATAAACCCCCAAATCCCATATTCAACATCATAAACCTATGAGCTTAAATTTTAAATAAGTTCCATCATAAAACACTAAATTTTGTAAACCCTTAACCCTAAACCATGAACTATAGATCCTAAAAACTGAACTCTAAATTACCCTATTTAATATAATTCAAATAAACTATATATTGTAAACCCTATTTACTATACATAAACTATATATTGTAAACCTTATTTACTATAATAAACCGTAAATTATAAAATATTTACCTTAAACCATAGATTATATACCATAAATACTAGAAAATCCAAACTCTAAACTATAAGCTATATGCTGAATCCCAAATCTTAAACCATAAACTATAAAAGTAAAACCACGAAGTTTAATCTCTATAAATAGAATAAACAATAAATCAGGTATATTCATAAAGGAACCAATTTTAACCATTGTAGATAGTTATATTAATCAATTCAAGTGCAACAAGACACATTATTTATAGTTTAGTTGGAAGTCTTCTAGTTCCAAACTTCAATTTAATGTAGATGGTTCTTGTCAATGTCATTATTTAATATTGGAATGAATATGTAAGTGATATTAATTTCTAATGTAGTTTCTATTTTTAATTGATACATCCTTTGTGAAAGATATCTTGATGTGTGATTATCAATAAGAAATAACAATCTAAATTTTAAATAACATATTAAGTTAATAATTATAAAACATATAAATAAATTAAATAATAATTCACATAAGACAAGAACTATCTAAAGTGGTTGGAATTTATTTCCCAATACATTGTACAAAAAATTGTTCATGTAATCCAAGCTATCTAAAATAAATTTGCATCACACACATTTGAAATTGAAGAACTCAAAATGTGGATTCAATAAACACCTTAATGAAAATTAAAGCGATTTTTATTTTTTGTTATTGTAAGCATTTCCAATTGTTGCAATTAAGAGTTGTGGGATATATTAGTAACTAAGATGATGGAGCTCTCTTTAGGTGGTTCAACGTTTATTCAAAATTATTTGAAGGTGGGAAATGTTGGTTCACCCCCTGATGGTAATGACGGTAGGTGTGGTGTTGAGGTTGCTAAAGGTGTAGATTTGTTAGTCTGTAGTGCTATTGGTAATGATGGTGAGTCCTCTTTAGTGTCTTTTGTTCAAGACTCTTTGGTTTCTAGGGATGATGCTCACTCCAAGCCTTGTGTGGGCGCCTTTCCTAGTACTGTTAATGTGGGCTTGTTCTCTTCTCCTTGTTCAAAGATTCCTGAGAATGTCTCTACTAGGAAGGAAAAAAGTGTACGAGGGTCGATTCAGATGGACCCAAATGGTCTAATATTTTTGGTGCTAAGCCTAAAGGTAAGAGTTCTTCTCCTCTAGTTAGTTTTTTGGCAAAACCGGTGAATGGGGAGTACTTGGTGTCTATTCCTCACTATATCATTGAGAAGCATTTGGAATCAATGGACTTATCCTTGGTGGAAAAATTTATGAGTCCTCATCCAAACATTGAGCTGGTCTATAATCTTGTCTTTGAGAGATGGAAGTGAAAAGGCCAAGTGGAGGTGGTGGTGATGGAGAAGGGTTTCTTTTCATTTTCCTTCATCTATGATGAGGAAATGGTTAGTGTTCTAACTGGTGGATTGTGGATGATTGGTAAATCTTTGTTGGTCTTTAAAAAGTGGGAGGTAGACTTCAACCCAAGTTCTTGTTCTTTTTCTTTAGCCCCTGCTTAGGTTTGACTCTCAACTCTCCCTTTGGATTTTTGGGGTTAGGAGGTGTTTGCAAGTATTGAAAATACTTTTAAGAAGCACTTATGTTTAGAATAGATGACAACATCTCAAAAAGGGTTGATGTATGCATGTTTTTGTGTGATGCTGATCAATTTGTGGACTTGTTGGATAAGATATTGATTAACTCTAAGTTGAGAGGTTGGAACCAGGTGATTGAATATGAGTCCATCCCCTTTTCTTGTTTTCATTGTAAGAAAGTTAGAAATTGGAAAAGAAAGTTCCCTTCCAAGCCACCTAAATTGACTCCTGAAAGCTGATTGTAGGTCAGAACTGAGTGGTAGGGGGAGACCCTCTCTGTAGTAGCATGGGGAGAAATAAAGAAAACTGGATATTGTTGATGGCTCTTAGAAAACTTTATTTGAGATGTGCTCAATGAGTGCATCTCAGAATCCCCTATGAAGATTCTCTTATGGAATATTAGATGGTTGAATAACCCTCATAAGCAGGATCTCCTTACTAATTAGGCTATTCAAAGAGTGTGGAATTCATGGCTTTCATGTGGAAGGAGCATCTGGTGGGGTGGTGACCTCATGGAATATGAAGGTGATGGTTGGGAGGGCTATTTTTGGGGTTCCTGATCACATTTCTACTTCTTTTCATCATATTAGGGATAATTTTTCTTGGGTTTCTTCTAACATCTATGCCCTTAATGTGAAGAGTTCTTCTAAGAGGTTCTGGGGGAATTTAAATTCTTCAAAGCCAGTCATCCTTTTGATCATTGGATGGTTATGGGTGACTTAAATACTCCTCTAGTTGTCTGGAAAATATTGGAGGTTTCTAGGTGGATGACAAGAGTAGATTTGATTTGATGTCATTTATCAATGACAATGCTTTCTATGATGTCAACTTGCGTGAGGCATCCTTTACCTAGTTTAATCATAGAGTTGATGATGCACCGATTCAGGTGAAGTTGGAAAGGGCCCTCCTTTCTCTTGAGTGGATGATTCATTATTCTTGCTCCCTCTTTGCTCTTACTAGATTGGGATTGGATCACTTCCCCATTTCTTTATTTGTTGACTTCGTTGGAAAAAGATGCTCCTTCCCTTTCCAGTTTGAAAAAATGTGGATGTCTCACCCTAATTTTAAAGATAACAATTCCTCTTGGTGGGATATCTAGGTGGATGGGATGACTGTGTATATAATTGGTAAGAAGCTATCATTTGTGAAGTCTAATGTGAGGATTTGGAATAAGTCTTCATTTAGGCATATCTTCTATGAGAAATCATGTAGGGTAAAAGTACAAAATATCACACTTTCGGCCAAATAAATTAATTACGAATAGATTACTTTTGGCCAGCAAGTTTTCCACCGATAGGGTTTTAGCTGAAGCCACTGGGCAATGACATGGCACCTACATGTTGACACTCTTTCGGCTGAGTGACTTTCAGCTAAAACCTTCTTGGCCGAAAAGGTGTCAACCAAAAATGTTGAGATAAAATAAATAAAACAAAACTAGCTTCACCATTTTGAATGCTCGGGTGAAAGGGTTCAAGGCAAGAGCTCATCGGCCAAGGTCAAGACAAAAAAACACATATATACCTAGGTTTTGTCTGAGGCCATTTGATGGATTCTTTGATTTGCATTCTCTGTGTTCTATTTTGTCTGAGAGATTTTTTTTGATGTATTTGGAGTTAGGGGTTCATTGATTTGTTAAAAGAAATTCTTCTCATCCATTTTATTGGCTGAAAGATATGAAAAATTTGTGTTTTTTGTGATATTGATGAAGGAAATACATATATTTGGTTATATTTTTTTTAACATTATCATATTTCATTGTTTAAACAGTTTGCTCTAGTGGATTAGAAATTTGGGGTTTTGTAAGAAAAGTGAGATTGTATAGATCTAGTTCCTGGGTATTAGTGATTTATCTTGCTGAAACTATTCTTTGGAAGAAATTGAGGTTATTTTCCAAGTTGGAAGAAATCGAGGTTATTTGCTAGTTTGGAAGAAATTGAGGTTATTTGCCATTACGACCTTAAAAAATAAGTAAAGCAAACACATTACTAGTTACTGGGGCATATGAATGAACTTCCACTTGGATGCAACACTTTGTGTTGTTTCATGAAATTAACGCCCTAAAAATAAAAAAATGGGCCGTCCAAAGTAAATTGGAAGAAATGGGAGCTAAGGTTTCCGTGTTATACAAGAAGGATGAAGAGTGTAATGAGACCACTACTAGTAAGGAGGTCAAGGACAATGCAGGTAAGGATAGAATGATAGAAATTGACTTTGAAAAAATAAAAAATGTTGTGAAGATAATTACTGAACAAAATAATAGAATGGAAAGACATAATGCTATCATCATCAATGTAATGACTAAAAAAATGGATAAAGCTCAATAGGGGTCCTTGGTTCTTGATTTGGAAGAGGTTAAAGATAAAAGCAAGGAAGAGGACATTGAGATTTCAAAGAGAACCAGGGCTAATATGAAAAGGAAGGAACCCCCCATGCCACAGATGATTCAAACTTTCAAGAAGGGAGTCTACGATATGCAGGATCTAGAGGTCGAGACTGAGAAAGTTCAGAAGACTCTAGATTAGTTTTTTGGACGACTATTATTTTTTCAGGGTTTTTCTTTTTTTGCAACCTGTTTAATTTGTTGGACTTTTTTGTCCTTTCCTATTTTATGTTGTAAACTTTGTGGTTTTGGGTCCCTATAAAATCCATTTTTTCCTTTATCAAAAACATTTTATGTTGTTTCAATCCTTCCATTTCTAAACATACATAAATAAAAACAATTTAAATAAAAATGAAACTAGAATATGAATGATTAAATAGACTGGGCTTTGGGATATAAATTCTTAGCTAGTTAGAACAAACCCTGAGAGTAATGGAGTCCCATGTAACTTGAATACCTAGGTAGAGCTCAAACAGAGCACAGGGCTAAGATGTTTTATACTTAGCAAATGCTCCATTTGCATACCCATTTATGAAGTTCAGTATTTGGTCAATTTCATAGAATTTCCATTCACACTGTCTTCTATCTTCAAATATTGACATCAAGACATACAATTTCAAGAATCTTAACTCTGTTATTGAAATATTACATTTTACCTTCATCTATAGATCAAAATACAAGTTAAAATCACCACGTTGTCATGCAATTATAAATTAGATACTTATTAATATTTTAAAAATTCTATCCATGGAAAACATGGATCCTAAACATTTTTTATTTTTTGCATTTTTAAACCAAAGTGACCTCACAATAACATGCTCAAATGCTTAAAAAATCATGGGAAAAATGAGATTTTTTTTTGGGTAGAATTGACTTAAACCAGAGCGACCTCACAATAACATGCTCAAATGCTTAAAAAATCATGGACAAAATGAGATTTTTTTGGGTAGAATTGACTTATGCAACCGCCACTGAGTTTTTTGCCAGTTATTTGGAAATTAACTCATAAACTTGAAAGAATCACAAGTTTACCAAGTTCTTACAATTTTTTCAACCATGGTTAAGATAGTAGAGAGAAACACCTAATGAGAAATAATTAAGAAACCTAAGTTAGAACTATCATTATCATGTTGCTTATTTTTTCAGTTTCATGTTATTTTTTTTAACTATAGTTCCTTTCTTTTAATGCATGTTACAGTAACATGATTTTCCTTTTTTCTTCTTTTTTTCCCAATTTCTTAAATTTTCTATGCTCAGCCATAATAGATGACTAGTCATATCCCCAGATAAAGAATCTCTCTATTAAGTAGATGAAATATTTTTTTGCTAATATATTTAACACTTGAATGTGGAAAAATATCTATTCAAAGACCCAAGGGAAAGTTTGTTTGAGTATCATCTATCATAGTCTCATGTTGCTATTTTTTTAGTCTCATGTTGTGATTATGTAACTACCATTTGATTTTTATTTATTTCACACCCACTTAGAGTAGGAAAACACATTACTCGAGTTAGTATGTCTGTTAAGTGCATACTACAAGTACAGATGAGGGTTCGATTTACCACTTGCAATGTCTATATGAAATTTGAAACCTTCAACTTTCGCTGAAGGAATTCAAGAAAACCAATAGAGCTGAAGCATTAACAATTCACAGAAAGTTGTAGACACAATACCCATCATTTTTTTCCTTTTAGAATCGAATCCATTTCTTGGCAATATGCAATCACAGTTTTATAGTAGTGTAAACTTTTTCATTCTCATAAATAGGCTAAATGTAACTTTTTAGCTCCCATCCTAATCAACATACCTACTAGGCATATGAGACACCCATGTAAAATTCCATAATTGTAGCACTTATATTTGAAACTCATCACTAAGCTCATGGATAAACACCGCCTTGCTAATTGACCTACAACAAGACTTACATCATTAATCTTGTTAGATTCCAATGGTTAGATTCTAGAGATTTAAGAAATTATGGATAGATTTAAGCTAGCTCACCCTATACTGAAAAGTTATAGAGTACACAAGAAGCATAGCATACATTTTAGTATGATAACTAAAATATACACATATACACATGTGTATATGTATGTATGTGTGGACATGTATGTGTATGTACTTGAGTCTACATACATGTACATGTGTACACAATATATGTAAATGCATGTGTATGTACATACATACAGTTTTCCTAAATTTACATTTCTATAAATTCAAAATTGAAAACCACAAATTTTTAGTTCACCATATGTACATGTACATGTATACATTATGACATTAATGCACATACATGTATGTGTACATATATATACATACAAGTATACATGTATGTATGTTTTATATATACATATGTGTATGTTTGTATGTATGTAAATTATGTATTTATGTGTATGTGTGTATGCATGTATGTATGCATATATATATATATATATATACATGTATGTGTGTATGTATGTATTATTTATGCATGTGTATGTCCGTATGCATGTATGTATTATATATGTATGTGTATGTGTGTATGCATGTATGTATAAGCATATATATACATACATGTATGTGTGTATGTATGTACATGCACATATATGTGTATGTGTGTATGTATGTATGTATTATATATGTATGTGTATGTGTGTATGTATGTACATGCATATATGTGTATGTGTGTATGTACATGTATGTATGTACATATATGTACATGTACATTTTTATGAATACATGTGTATGTATGTATGTACTTGAGTATATGTATGTATATGTACACATGTGCATGTACATATATATATTTATGCATACATATTTATGTATATACATATATATATATGCACATGTGTGTACATGTATGTATATAGACATACATACATATACATACATGTATAGACATGTGTACATACACACATACACATATATATAAATGTATATACATGTGCACATGCACTCCCACATATATACATGTGTACATACATACATACACATAAATGTATATATGTACATACAAAAATGTATTGAAAGTCTCTTTGGAGTTGTCAAATTTCTTATGTTATCTAAGTTGTTACAAAAGGTGAACTATTGAGTTAAGTTCATTGAAGAAGAAAATAAATTATATGATGAACTAAAGGTCATTCCATGCTTACAAGGCCAAGGTTTCTAAAGAAGCATAGCATTCCCAACGCCTAAATTCATCTCTCATGAAAGAAAAATAGGATATCAAAGGAGATATTGTACCTACAAAACATGTGTACAATGTTTATATTTTATTCCTAAGGAATTTATTTCAAAGAATTTTAGTTATTACTTTAATATGTTTTAATTAATCAAAAAATTAAGGAAATGTTAACCTTTTTATTTAGTGTTTGATTTAAAAAATAATGGATTACAAAGAAAGGCTATATATGTGACCAATTGTAATGAAGAGTATTTTTTTATTTTGATCTAATTTTAGTATAGAGTGGTTGAAAGGATAAATATATTTTTTCCATATTTATTCTTGGTTGCATATTACATGCATCTATGATTTAATAGGTTCACATAGATATAGATATAAAGTTTGAATTATATCTCATTAGATACATTTAAATTTAATTTAATGTTTTCTAGTTTTGAAACTTGAGAATTTTACATTTAATTTAAATATATATATTTTTTTAGTTTTGAAAAAAAATCAAGTTAAATTTGTTTTGTTCATCATGTAATTTTGTTTTAATGATATGCAGATCTCTATCTATTTATATATATCATGGGCGATGAGGGATCTCATCATTCCCCTCATTCTGAGCGAGAAGCTCAAACTAGATCAAATATATTTCAGGATAGTATTGCTAGATTAGAGAATGCTCTAAAATGTTTACAGCAAACAATTCACAACTCCCACAATTTGGCTAATCGAGATAGATTAGTCACTATTAGACATGAGATTATTAAGATGATCAACCTTCCTCCCACTGAGGCTACATCTACATCGTATGATCCATTTATTAGTTTTGATCTACCTACTCTTGCAGATGTCGAGCATATGACCCACATGACTACGTAATATGTGTAGACTCTCAATTTTGGATTTACTAGCAGCATATCAGGTTATCAGTGAGGACCACGGGATTTCTCTTGACAAGGTACTGGACTTTATTAGATAGTGATATCCTCATACACATACAAACCACCGGGTGGCAAATGCAGCTCAAGATATTCCACATCATCCTATAGGATCCCAAGCACATCATGTTTCTATTGATCCTTTAGCTTGTCTAGGTACTCGTCAGGATGTTATAGGTCACGTTGAGGCTACTGTGAACCTAATCCTATCCATGGGAGATATAGTTGGCTTCTTTTTGCCACTGATACTGTACATGCTATAGAGCCCCCTACAATGTCTTTACATTTTTGTGAACTTAGTGACATTGGTAGAGCCACTGAGCAGGCATGACATGTACTTTCAACTTTTAATTTAAATACATATATAAAATTGTGTTCTAAAAAATTATGTAATGCATTTTAAAAACTTCTAGTTGTTTAACTCCTGATTGAAATTGTGTACTTGAAAATTTTAAGTAGTATGGTGATTTGTTAGACTTTGGAAATTTGGAGCATGATGGAGATCCCACATAGTATGCAGATGAGGTACATTTAAATTTAATAAAAAAATTAATTACTTGATGTTTAAGTTTGAACACATTGAACTCAAGTACATTGTAATCTTAGATAATTTTGCATATATGTACTTGAACACATGCAGGGGTTGGGATGAGGCTTAGGATAGAAATTGGGAGATCTTGGATCTGGACATGGATCCACACATCTTGGATAAGCAGAGCGATCGGTCCATGGATCAAGGGAGATATCAGGCTGTGAATCGAGGGAGAGATTGAGCCATGGATCGAGGGAGAGGTCAAGGGAGAGATCAAAGGATAGATCATGCCAGAGATCTGATGATTTTATTCATACCAGACATCCCTCTCTTTGAGATTTGTTTTGTAGTATTGCATGTTTGAGATCATATTATTACATTTGAGACACTTTTTATGATTTATGTATTGAACATTTGCACATGTGTTGTACTTATCTTTTATGGTACACATATATACTTGTTATGATTTACATGGTCACATTCATACATTCATGTTTTATGGTTTGAATCTATGTTTGTTATAAACGTGCATTATTATGGTTTGATGCCCATGGGTATGTGCATGATCATGATGGGCCAAAAAGTGGGAATATTATAGGTATGTGGCCGAAGAATTTTTTTTACCCAAAATTTATGAAAGGAAAAGGATTCTTAAAGGAGATTCTCAACTTTCCACCAATATAAATTATTCTTTACTTTGAATTTAATAAGTAATTATTATTCATTTTCTATTCAAATTATGACTAAATTCCTAATTGAAAAACATCTATAGCTTTCAAACGGTATCACATTTTTGAATCCAAAACATGCATCACATTCTATGCTTTGCATACTATATGATTAAAAAAAAAAATTGAATTTCATGAAGTTTTGACCAAGTTAAGGTGATCGGACATATGATTCTTTTATATTTTTAAAAGTTGTAATAAAAATTCATAATTAATTATTTAATTGGAAAAAATTAAAAAAAAATATGCATCACATTGGGACATGAGTCCTCTACTTATATCTAAAATCTATAAGAAAATATTATCATTTTATTGTGGTTCTTATTTTTTCCCTGAAATTTAAGTACTACTCATTCAAATTTCAAATTTTAAAAAATAGATTTCATTTTTTAAAACAAACCTAGTAGTTTAGAAACTACATTCAATTTGCTACAAATTCTATTCTTACATATTTTTGAAATAGTATAGATAACGTATTCAAATTTTTATGTCAAGTTGCTTAACTATGATTTTTCTAATTTTTTTGCCACTTAAGGGCCTATTTTTTCCATGATGATCCTGCAAATACCCTCACTTACATTACATCTATAAATATGTCATGCATTAAATTAGTTTATGGTTTAATTTATTTAGCAAGGAACAATTACCTTTTTTAAAATTTAAATTATGGTTTGTTCAAATGCACTTGTTGTACATATCTATTTACATTGTGAAATCAAAATGTTGTCCACTATCTAATGGTTGCTATTTGTAATTTTCAACAGATGGACATGTATGTATGTAATTAATTTAAATAAATAGTTCAAATGAATTTTTCTTTAATAAATAGGTCAAGAAATAGAAAAAATTGAATGCAAATATGCTTGAGATTAATGATATATTTTAAATAGAACATAAAAATGTAATTGGAAATAGATGATAGTTCTTGAACTCTTTAAAGCTCTAAATGTTCATTTTTAAAGTCAGTCTAGGTTAAATACATTTAAATTGTGCATATATCATTCTATACATGAAACTAAGAATTCCATATAATATAATGCACATGTTCATTTGAATGTGCATGCAAAGAATTCTTGAACTAGATGATGAGCTATACTTGTGTCTAGTTGAATGTAAATGAAATCAAATATATATATATATATAATACACACACACACACAGATATATATATATATATATATATAATATACATATACATATATATATATATGTGTGTATATATATGTGTGTGTATATATATATATATATATTCAAGTCTTCAATTAAGAATTCCGTATAAGCATGTAAGCTATAAGTGGAGTTGAATGTAAATGAAATCAAATTTCTAGTCTTGAAAGTTTAAGAGTTCCATGTGGAACATTTATGTATATGCAATTGGAAATTGATGTATATTTAAATCTTGAAAGTTATGCACATTTAATATAAGTAGATCTAGATCTTCTAGGATGACAATTCTATATAAATTAAAAATTGATCAATCCATATTTAATTGTACTGGAAAGATGGACCATTACATACATGGTCTCAAGCTATACATGGTAAAAAAAGTTAAATTGATGCCAAAATGTAGCTATCTCGAGCACCCCAAACACCATAACTATGATTCACTACAATGTTCATATATTCCAATGCACCTTGAGGTGAACAAGAAAGACCAAACCGAGAGAACCTGTATACAATCTAACATTAACAAAATGGATTTAATAATTATACTTAAAAGATAGGAGCTAATGTTCTTAAGAAAATTTGGATTAAACAGATGAAATCAAATTATAAGGTCAAGTGATTTTTTATTAGGATATTGGATTTGAAATGGATGATAGTCCAGATTAAGGATAAGGTCCCTAGATGTTGAAAGCTTTGGGTGATGATGAAAGGAAAATATGATGTATGGACTAGATTGAGACCAAGTAACCAAATTTTGATGTTCAAGTGATGATTTTTTTATTAAGGATGGAGAATGGATGTATGGTTGAGATGAATCTAGATGGATAATTTTTAAATGATTCTAGGATGATTATGGTTAAATGGGTTATTACTTGATAAAGTGATCTTAACTTGATGATTAGGATGAGGGATGCTTACCTGATGAAAATAATAAAATTAGGATGTGATGATTAGGATACATGAAAATCCAGATGATCATTTAAAATTATTGAATGTCGTGCATCAGTAATGTATAAAAAGTAAAGAAAACTAGAGAAAACATTTATGTTTAGATTCTTCACCACTCAAACACCAAATCAAGTAGATAATTATATAAGTTTGTGGAGTTGACTATTCAAATGAAATGAAAGATTCATGTGAACTTAAGAATTCCATGGAACATAAATAAATTTAAATGCAAAATGGGAACATAAACTAGGTTTTGCACAAATTGTGTCACGTATACATATATTCAATCTAGCTGATGCATATAAGTGGAGTTCAACAAATATTTAAATTCAAAGATTTGAAAGTGAAAGTTTAACAATTCCATGTCAAACATAAAAATACAATCAAGGAATCTAGAGATGATATAAAGTGATTTCTAGAGATTCTTGAGTTTACTTAAAAGAAAAAAATGCAATTGGAAATTTAGATGATTTAAAGGAATTTAGGAAAAATTTAAATGAAAACATTTTTAAAGTCACTAGGTTTTGTATCAAGCATATATATGATCTAACATAAATGTCACATTCTAAAAAAAACCGCATTCTAAATCATGTAAGATGTCCAATCAATACAAATATATATTATAGATCTGGAATCATAAATGTGTACATATATCCAGAAAACAACTTAAAGCTCCCGGTACGTAAAATCTAGATCCTCTCTATCTTTAATTATCTCTAAAATATTTTCATGATCTTCAATAGGCAACCTCCACTTTTGTTTGGCACGTCCTCTTTTAGGTAAAGTTTCTAAATTTATTTTTGTTTCCAAAACTAAGTGACTATAATGTAGAAACTTTTGTCTTGGCCTATAATCAACAAATATAATACCATTTTCATCTATCTTTATTTGTTGATAATATGTGCATTGAATAACGATTGATCCAATGGGATACTCTTGTTCATCACCATCTATCATCGATTCGACCAATTTTTTTTTTGGTTGAGTACATCTTAGTAGATAGTAATCTACACCTTCCGCATTTTAGGATCTGCAACTAAAAAAAAAATATCTCCTATACACACACCACATATATACATAAAGTAAATTATACATTTAAGTTGTAAAAATTTATATTTTATATTTGAAACCTACTTAAGCATAGAATATATATATATATATAGAAATTTAAATCTTGATTCTAACTAAATTAATCAATTTCCATACCTGTAACAACTAAATCAGATACATGTCCATAATTAGCTGAATATAGTGGATCGTAGACATTGATAGTGTCATCTTTAGCAAAAGGAGGTATTGATATTAATTATTTCATTTCCCATTGTGAAACATACCCATCTCTAATATTCTCACATTGACCAATATTTGCATTGTCCTCAATGCAATCAATACAAAAACATGATTTTTCTCTCACATTAATTGCATAAGGCCTACTACTCCCCGTTGTCATGATTTGATGCAGATTTCTAATACCATGAATTGCTTGAAAATTATAAGGATTTGATCGATCAATATCTGTTTAAATTCAAACTTGAAAATTCAATTTGAAATCATGTACGTACTTGAACATTGAAATTCAAATTTTTAACAAATTTTGACTAGAGATGTACCTGTAACTTCCCAAAAATACCATGTGTTTTATGTTGAGTCGTGAGCAGAAAAATGACTTTTACACCATTCAACAATTTAGTTTATATTTTGTATGGCATTACCTACAAGTTACACACAACTTGGCATAATTTGTCACCTATTACTTTCAAGGAACTTAAAAGAATTTAATTTAGTTTTTAAATACATATATCTAATCTTTTAAAAAATATTGAAAGCTAAATTAGACATATATATATGGTGAAAAATTTACATACCAACAAGTTCATGTTGATGAAGTGCATGCTTCATGCTCCTACTCCATCGTGCTCTCCTTTTCCATGTCCATTGTCATAAAAATTCCACAAAAAATTGGTATTGTATCTAGCATGTTGACTGCTTAACCAAACAATTAACCAAACAAAGGCTTTTGCAGACTTAAATTGTCCTGTGAAGTTACAAATAATTAAACACTTGAAAACCAAATTAGCTTCAAAAAATTAATTATATATATAGATTTAAGCAACCAAACAATTTAAGTCTCAAAGTTAAAAGTAAATATAAATTAAAAAATAATAATTTAAAAAATAATGTACTTACTAGCACATCCCTGAGGACCATATCCAGTGTTCTTGATTTATGCCATGTCATCTTAGGTCTTCAAAAAATAAATAAAAAATAAACTTCTTAACAATGATATCTTTGATGTTTTTTATATAAATTTACTAATTTCATAAGAATGCTAATTTCATGTATATATATTGGAAATAAAAGTAAAGGCAAAGGTAAATTTAATAAAACATAGGTATTTAAGGAGGACATGTAAGAACAAGAATGGAACATAGAATTGGTGATCAATAATAATGAAATCTAAGAATTTAAATAGTGAAAACAACAAATGCATTCATATTCAAACAATTTTTAAATAAATGAAATAATTGTTCAATAAATAATGAAAATAAAATAAAATAATCTTCTTTCTATATAATTTTTTATAAACATATTTCTACAAATTTTTCTTTGATGTTAATATTTTAATTTAAAAAAATAGTGAAAACAAACTTCAAATGCATTTTTCATAAAAACATAATCAATTAAATAAGTTGAAGATCAATACATACCTTAAAAATATCTCTCCTCTTGTCCAAATGCCTTTTCTTTTGCCGAAACAATTCTTCTAAATTTCTAAAATTATAAACCTTCTAAAATGTCAAAATAAACCTTCTTTAATCGGAAATAGTTGAATATTTCAAAATATTTATTATTTTTGAATTTTCTTAATTTGATATTAGAAAAAGAGGCTAATTAGATATTAAAAAAGGGTAGTAAAACTTATTAAAATGTTTTAAATCTTATATGGAGCACAAGAGGAGAGAGTCTACTTCAAAATGGTATGTTTTGTTTTTTGAAAATGATTAAAAAAATTAAAATTAGTTTGCGGTCCGTGAAAACTGTCAAATTCTGACATGTTTGACTTTAAAACGTTATTACGAGAAAAATGTAAATCTAATCAATTAAATAAGTTGAAGATCAATACATACCTTAAAAATATCTCTCCTCTTGTCCAAATTCCTTTTCTTTTGCCGAAATAAGTCTTCTAAATTTCTAAAATTATAAACCTTCTAAAATGTCAAAATAAACCTTCTTTAATCGAAAATAGTCGAATATTTCAAAATCTTTATTATTTTTGAATTTTCTTAATTTGATATTAAAAAAAGAGGCTGATTAGATATTAAAAAAAGGGTAGTAAAACTTATTAAAATGTTTTAAATCTTATATGGAGCACAAGAGGAGAGAGTCTACTTCAAAATGGCATGTTTTGTTTTTTGAAAATGATTAAAAAAATTGAAATTAGTTTGCGGTCTGTGAAAACTGTCAAATTCTGACATGTTTGACTTTAAAATGTTATTATGAGAAAAATGTAAATCAAAATGTGATTTTTTTTTCCATGCACAAGATATTAAAATTACCTATTTGGAAAAAAAGGGAGAAATGAAGGTTTTTTCAATTTGTTCCTTGACGGCCTGTGAAGTCACTCTTTTATGAGATTTTAGCATTCCAAAATTTGTCCTTAAATTGATTAGAACATAATGAAAACAATTTTTTTTAAATTCTACATTTCATTAGTTTACACCATTTTGAAATAATTTATAAAGACCACTTTTATGTGGTCAAAGTTCAAAATTCTTTTTGTTGTTGGTTGATTCCTTTATAAAGTGACACAGGTTTGTGCTTTTACCTTGTATTAAGAAGGATTTGGATCTTTTGTAGTAGACTATTCAAGCATTGGGGTATATTGTTAATTTGGTGAATGAGGAGAGTGAGCTTTTATCTGGCTTGCATAATATTGTGGCTAGGGAAGAAGAGTTCTAGAAGCAGAGATCACATGTGGTTTGGCTCAATTGTGGTGATAGGAATACTAAGTTATTCCATATCACTACCTTGAATCGTTGAGCCTCTAATTGGATTAAGTGTATCTGACACAATGACATGTTGATTGAGAATGATGGGGAGATTCGACAAGTGGCCTCTGCCTACTTTGTTGCTCTCTTGTCTGACAATTTTGTTATTGTATTAGCTACTCAAGACCAGGTGTTGGAAGTTATTCCTAGAATTATGATTGATGATTTAAATAATATGCTATGTTGTATCCCTTCTACGGAGGAAGTTAGGAAATTGATCTTCTCTTTTGTTGGAAATAAAACACCTAGTCTTGATGGCTTCCCCATGTTCTAAATTTATCTCAAATGTGAGAAAATGTATGTTCATGCCACTAAGCCGTAGCTAATGCCCTTAATACCCAGATCTAGCTAATGGCCTCCACCTACTTTGTTGATCTCTTGTCTGACAATTTTGTTACTGTATTAGCTACTCAAGACCAGGTGTTGGAAGTTATTCTTAGAATTATGATTGATGATTTAAATAATATGCTATGTTGTATCCCTTCTACGGAGGAAGTTAGGAAATTGGTCTTCTCTTTTGTTGGAAATAAAGCACCTAGTCTTGATGGCTTCCCCATGTTCTAAATTTATCTCAAATGTGAGAAAGTGTATGTTCATGCCACTAAGTCGTAGCTAATGCCCTTAGATTTTCTAAAATCTGATGTTCTATTGTAGTGTCCCTTAATTGTATTTCCATTTGTCCTTTTCCATATCAAGTTATCCACTTGCATCTATAGTATCTTATTCTATTTGTTTTTTGAACTAATGAAATCTTTTTGTTGCTCCATCAATAAAGGCTTTAAGAGTCTATGATTCAAATACAACTTATATTATAAACTAGTCCTTGCACCCCAATGAGGTGCAATGGTTACACCGATAGCAGGATATAACCTAGCAATATATTGAAGGGCAAGGAAAAAAATAATCCCAAGCTTTATCCTAGAAACCTAACCCAAATATTTATAACAGGATATACTCTAGCAATAGATTGAAGGGAAAGGTTAAAAATTACAAGAAAATGTATATTGCTTCTCTTAAGATTAAGTATTCATGGAAAAAGTCAATTGATGATGGGGTGCGAGAAGATTTGAAAATGAACAAATGGAACTTTATTTAAATCTGTATGCTATGCTAAATGGTAAAAGGTTGATTGGATTAAGTACAATTTTTTATGGCTAATGATATACCTTGTAACTGAAGGTAACATAATGGAAAATTGCATGTTGCGAGAAAATATTTTAATAATACAAAAACTATTTTATGACACATGAAACATTTTTCAAATACAAAATATTTATATGAATCATATTTTTATAAGATAGCAGTAATACAAAAACTATTTTATGACACATGAAACATTTTTCAAATACAAAATCTTTATATGAATAATATTTTTATAAGATAGCAGCAGAGAGGAAGAATTTTTCAAACGAGACGCCATTCAATTTCATCAAGTATTTCCTTTAAGACAAGTAGTTCCTAACAAAAAATGAAAACAAAGTTTGTTGCCAGAATTATGTGGGAAGCTTTTTCATCAAATACATCCCAGGTCTTTTTTTTCATTGCTCTCTTTTATACTATATAATATAATTTATTTTTCTAGTATAGAGGTATTTTTTGAGGTTGTAAGAAATTGAGCAATGTAGTTTAGTAGTAAGGTGGGTCTCACTTTCAATAAGTCTTCCCAACTCCAATTCCAGAGGAAAATATACACAAGAAAGGTTTACAATTCCAAATAAACCATAGGAAAATATACGCAAGAAAGGTTTACAATTCCAAACAAACCATGTGATCACCTCTAATTAATCATTGTTGATATTTTACTTATTCCTACATACTCAAGCCAAACATTGCATTTTTATGTTCAATATGTAGTCATATATGAAGCATATAGTAAAATCATGCAACCACTTATAAACCATATTTTAATAATATTTCAATTACAACACCATCAAGATAATATGATAATACACTATTAAATATAATTTAATTGTTTATAAATTTCAAGTGCGATCATGAACACATCAACCAACATAAGTATTTGAAAATTACAATAAGACAAGAGTTAACAAAAACAAACTTAATAGACAACATATGCACTTACATGCTTATTTTTATTAATACATACTTTGTGTTCTTACATGACTATTATTTGATATCCATTATTTTTCTTGTCGTGGGATAACAACCATTATGTATTCATAGGGTTTATCATGCATCATATTTTCCTTTCCTCCAATTTCCTACATACCATTGATGCAACCAATTGGATCAGAGCATATATTTTCACTAATGTTCATAAGATTGAGATTTTAGGTCATGACTTATGTTGCACAACTTAGACTCATTACCATACCTAATGCAATCTTGATCACATCACTCTCTTGCAACCACATAGAGTTCTATTGCATTATTGCAATCAAGCAAAACACATTTTCTACATTGAGTGGAGTCACATTGCATTTTCATATTAAATGTTTCATATCAAATTGCCACATTAAGTGGAAATTTTTCATGTCACTTGCCACAAATTTACCCCTTAATAATAATAATAATATTTACTTGCCTATTACAATAGTAATTTTTTGTTTGCTGCTAAATCAACCAACAATAATGTTATTTATAACATTGAATTAAAAAAAAAATCATTTTTTTATTAGTTCACTGCAATTCCCAAATAATAATAATAATATTCCCTTATGCTATATTTACTTCCCTCCATAATACTATTAGCCTTGTAATCCTCTAATGTCTCTAATCTCATTTAATTTAATTTCAAATACAATATTTATTTCAAATTTATCACCGATTAAAAAAGATCATCTTGGGTGCCACATTTAAACAAATTCAGCCCAGAATAATGTCCATAAAAAAACATAGAAATAAAGTGTCAGGAACGTGTCAATACTGCCATTAATACCCTGTAGCAAAGTACGTCCGTTCTCTTCTCATAGGTAAAGAAATTAAATGGGTTGCCAGGAACTAAATTTCTTTTTGAGAAATTACCTACTGTCAGTACCAATAACATGACGTGCTAGGTCAGGGCGGTGGATTTACTGTTAAGGATGACATTTTGAAAGACATGTTCAGAAGGTTGAGGAAGAGTTTGGGGGTGCGGAACCATAGAAGATGCTCTACCAGTGTCCCATTTTCCTGCACCAAACAGTAAATGCAATTGACACATAAGCAGTCATCCTACTCCAATCTTGACCTTGGATTTTGCTATGCTAAGCTTTATTCATATGGGGTGAACAATAGCAAACCACCACACTTAACTTTGTAGATGCTAAGCATCATAATTTTCACAAAACAAAATGCCCTGTTCAAGCACCTCATTGCCTATTTTGGAAATATATCTATTTGTAAATCCATGCACAAGCTAAAATCTAATAACCTATATGTGCTTTTACACTAAGCAGGTTGTGTTGTTGTCTACAAGTGATAGTTACATTGTCCAGCAAAAAAGACCATATGTTCACATTTTATTTCGTGCTTTTCTGATAAATCTATCACATTTGATCTCCATTTATCACCTGCAAACACATCCAAGACAGACCTTGGAAGATGAGTGTAAGAATACAACCAACCAGCTTAACAAACATAAGGTCCTTAAGTGCCCTCAAGCAACGCAACAAAACTAAACAATCCAAACTACTTTGACTATAAAAATCGTGCTAGGCTAAGCTACCAAGTCAAAAGGAAACTCTTCTTCTGTTGCATTCATGACATGCACCTCAACTAACACATTGCTATTCTCACCATTTGACAATTCCTAT
The DNA here is from genome assembly GCA_007258455.2 of Sequoia sempervirens. Lineage (NCBI taxonomy): Eukaryota > Viridiplantae > Streptophyta > Pinopsida > Cupressales > Cupressaceae > Sequoia > Sequoia sempervirens. The sequence continues at coordinate 195,793 of VDFB02316920.1, forward strand.
AGCTAACTTTTATCTCTTCACATAATATAACTCAAATAGTGAGTGAATATTTTGTAACAATACAAATGAGACAAACATCTCACAAGACTCTCAAAACTCATGTAAGCATTGACCAAAACAGTTGCATACCCATATCGCAAGTTTCAAATCAATCATTAACTCAAGTTCACTACAAAAGCAGCTTATCAACTTTAGAAAATACCGCTTATAGAAAGATGGAGGTGCTGCATTTTTCCTCTATATTATTTTCCATGTGATGATACATCTTCACAAACTTGACAAAAACAACCTTCCATAAGCTCCTTGAAGCATTCTAGAGTGATGGTTGCTGCCAGGACTTGGATTTTCAATTTGAAAAACTACATCATTGAGACAAAACTTCCTAGCTAATATGAAACATTTTAATCAAGAGCTAACTCACAAATCTGCGATGTAATGGTAATGGGGGTGTACCCATAACTATGTGAAATAGGTAGAATTTAGACTAACTACAATTTAAAAATAATGTTACAAGACCAGTGGAACCTACTCCATCAAAAGTATTTCAACTTCGTCCCCTTTACACAAGATTGTTCTAGACTTCAGCCTCTGCTACTTGCAAACAGCATTAAAATTTTGTATGAACAGTGGACCAATATAATATACTTCAAGAATCTAGGTTTCTATATGATAAGCAGAAATAAAATACGAATTAACAAAACCTTTAGAGAGAGTCCTCAATGGCATCGACACATGTCTTGGATCTGGATCCCCTAAGCAAGGGAGCTACCCACATTTCTGATATTTGACCAAAAACCCTACCTAACATTTCTTTCCTCAGATGAATAGGCATGATACATTTTTCTCTTCACTAAATAGCATTATCAATCTGACCAAGCTTAAAACTGCCAAATATTTCTCTTCTGTTTGTCCGACTGAGTCCCCCAATGCCTACCTCAATTGCTTTAATACTCTGAGCTTTGTTTCTGTCAATGGCTGCTCTCTTAAAGGATTTCAGAAGCCTGTTTTGTTCCCGTTAGCACTGGTACTCCTCATTGTCATCATATTGCAAAAGCACCTCCGTGCAAGCAATATCCTTCAAACAAGTCCATGGCAGAGCTGATAGATTTAATACCAAATCCAAAGTTAAATTTATGGCAAGCGGTGCAGTTGTCATTGGAACGTGGTGTAGTTGTCAGGGGAACCTTTCACATGAAGAGTCCTGGAAAATGGATGGGGTGCCATCCCTAATTAATGGAACAAAAGTCCTTTTGACCCCTACCCACTCTCCTCTGCCAGTCTTATCTAACATAATTTCTCCAACTGCTCTTTTCATCTATAGGGACAAAAAATAGCTTAGCAGGTCTTAATTCGGGCAAAATTTTAAAATTTTGGTAAACATAAACCAGTTCAAAGTAAAGCAGGTATTTTCATCCATGCATTTTACTCTAGCCATGTTGTATCATCCAAAACAGTGGTCATTGATTTTTGCCGTCGCTAATTTCCTGTCAAGTGATGGTCGTTTCGCATTCCCGCTGGCAAAGAATTGTGTCCGTGTTTATATCAGGGGGCGCTTCTATTAGGTAATGAAGAATCTTGTAATAGGCTGTAGGTGCAAGCGATTTCCCACTTAAAACCATTCCGGTGAGATTTCTCACCGGAATAGTCCACCGGCATCAGACAGTAAGACTTTTCCAGTTGAATTCTCACCTATAATAGCCTATTGGCTAATTATTTTTAAATGGTTGTATAAGACAAATTTACAATATAATTTATCAACATCTACATAATACATTTCTTTATGTTTTGCTCATATTATTTTAGTACAAAGATAATACCATTTTATTATTTTATCTGTAAAGAAGAGTAATATCAATGTAGATTAAACATATGGAAATAGGTTCAAGAAGATATATTTAACATCTCTTTAAAAATAAAACAATGATAGTTATTTGACATATATATATATTTGTTGTGTAAAACTGTTCACAAAATAATATATTCAAAAAATTTATATTAAAACCCGAAGCTCACGTGGAGGATTTTGTCCAATCAGATCATGTCTATCGTCCTCAAGTGTTTTAACTCATTAGGGTTTGGCTTCTTTCAGGTTATATTTTGTGTATATGGTTTAGGATTTTTTTCTTTTTCTCGTGTTGTTTTCGTATTAATAGTTGTAGCTAACGAGACAAGGTGCAAAGATATCTATTACTGGGAGCTTGGTTGGAGCCGTTTCTATTGCTGGGGTTGCAATGAGGTATTCCAAAAATGGAATAGGTATGTTCGACTGCTTCAGTTAAATGAATGATAAATGCATTTTCCTTGGTAAATTATGGGGAGTTTTGTGCTTAAATTCCTTATGTTAAATGAATGATACACGCATTCTCCTTTGTAAGTAATGGGTGGGTTTTTGTTCTGCAAGAGATAATTATGATATCCATCTAGGATTGGCACGTTGTTTGTTAGTAGTTGTTTGGAAACCATCCTTAGAAAGATCCAATGGCTTTTCTGCTGTTTCTTTGGTTTTCTCATTAGCAAATTTATCCTCCATTTCGGCTCTACTTCTGATTGACTTTTGGTTGTATGATGAAGTAAATCTTTATTTGGATCTACATTGATAAGAAAAAGCATCTATAGTAGATGTCAAGGAAAAATTTGTACTTTGTACATCATACGTAAATCAAAATTGTTCCCAAGAATCAATATCAATTTCAACATAAAAGCCTATCTATGTCTCCAAGGACCCAAGTGCACTATAAGTTGAAGAAGTATAGTTGCTTCTATTGCCTTGGTCCTCTCCATAGCCGAATGCTCCTGAAATCCATATTCAAATATGCAAGCCTCCACATTAGGCTCTGTCACCTCAATTGGCAATCCATTATCATTACATCCCTAGGCGAGCAAATAAAAATGAAGAAGGTTCTATTGGTTATGTTTGTTCTCAACAAAAACAATGAAATTGTTGGTATGTTCCCAGCTGTTCTATTATCTTGTTGTTTTGTCTTTATATGAACCTTCCATCCATTTAAAAAAAATGAAAAACTTCTTATAGCTCCCTTGTGTGTACCCTTTAGAACCATTGTTGATCATCATCTCCACCACTCTCCAAAAATGGGATGTTGTAATATTAAATGATATTGTAAAACCAAAAAGAAGCCTCTAAATGGCTGCATCAGTATTATTTTGTTGCTCACATCATACATTTTGTGAATTGCTGAATCATGAACCGAGGGATATTGTTTTGAGAAGTGAGGGAGTCTCCTCGATTCAGCCCTGTCATGGGGTTGGGGTTGTTGCAATTGGGGCTGATCATTATGAATTGGAGTTTTAAAGTCTCTATTAAAGTAACTAATTAATTTATCCTTTTAAAATCTAGGTACTTTGTTGCATACCATAATCTGCTCTTTTACAACCTAGAGCAAATGGTATCTAGCTCTTGCCACTACACTGCTATTGTTCATTATGTATAAAGGGAAAGTCTACAACCTATTGTTGGAGTTGTAATTTTACCAAGAATAGCCTCTGGTAACATTTGCAATCTTAATTTCTAATTAAATCTTTTCTTTAGTTGCATTTGTAGTATGGGGTGTTTTTCAATGTGATTCTCGATTTAAATTCTATTTTCTGTTTTAATTATGGGAACAAGAAAACAACAACTGATTATATAAATTCCTCAAAAATAAATAAAATGTTAAAATAATTTAAGCAAAGAATTAGAAAACAAAATAACAAAATACCCAATTCTAAAATGAGAACTTCCATATAAAAAGGAATGAAAAAAATTAGCTATTGATATAAATTGCTGATTCTAAAACAAACAATTACATTAAGCAAATAGTTAAAATCTTACTGCTGCATGTTTAAACAATTAAAACTACCTATGGAACTAGATAAATAAATTTGTAGAAAGTCACTTAGGTGTGTGAAATGGTTTTCCATCTCTTCAGTCGTTGGGATACTGCCTTCTGATTTCCCCAAAATCATAATGTAAAAATGAGTGTTTAGGGTTTGAGGGAGGGTTCTTATTTTAGGGTGTAGCAAGTGGACTTCAAGTTAGGTTTGACATTTTTTTTTTAGGTACTTTAGGGTTCTTAATATTTAGGAGCATTTAATTTTGATATAATTATTCACTTTCTTTATTTTTTAAAGAAAGCTTGCCATATTTTTAATTTTTTGTTTGTATGTGTTATATTATGTACTTTCAGTCATTACAACTACTGATGCATTGTTGTGTTGTTTAAATAATTGTTTTTAGGCGTCTTCTAGGGTTTTAAATGTGCTAGAGATATTAATTCTATTTAAGAACTTATACTTCTCTTATGAATTTTCTTTTGTTGTAGTGGCCTCAGAAGAGTTGTTGCAACAACAGAAAATGCAGGACACAAATTCAGACATGCAATCTCGATCATGGATGGTTCAGATGCTCAATAATCCCCAGCTGGTGTTTCCCTAGCCACAATGATGATGACGTGAAATTAGATTTTTCTTCTATTATTTGTCTTTAATTATCTTTTTCAAAGCACTACATACTTCAATGCGGTGATTTTTTCTATGTTTCTTGTGTCAAACTCTACCTACCATCTGGGTTTGAATAACATATTTGTATGTTGATATGAATCCTATCTTTGGCCTTGGCTTGCTTTTGTGCTTTCTGTTGCTTTAGCAAATTGCTGTTTGGAATTGTTGATGGTAATTCTAAGGCAAATCCTAAGAAAAGCCTTTAGTGATAAGTATCTATTTGGGTCATTTCAACTCTATTGTAATGATGTTGTTTAGTAGGCATATGCTCCTTGGGAGTTGGGACGGTAGGATGGTGGTTGCTAATAATTGTATATTTCAGATTTCCTATTTTCTATTAGTAGATAATTATATTATTTGGAATATGAATATCACTTGAGCAAATCTAGCTAGGCCCTTAATAGTTTCTTATTGGTTAGATTCCATACTGTTAACTGAAATGTATTAGTAGACCTATTTTATAAAGACCACAACACACTGAAATACCGTATTCTATTGACAACATAAAACTGGATTACACACATAGATTTCAACATGCTACCTTACCAAATCTGCAACACATGTAGTGATCTGCAAAAATTGATTCACTATGTACTGTATATAGCTGTGCTAGATCACCAAATACTTGCCAAAAATGAAAGAAAGAAAATACCTTCAGCACAGTTGCAGCCCCTGGATGAGACTGTAGAAGGGAGCCAAAGGGGTTTCATCCCCTGCTTCCAAAAATTATAACAGCAAAAGAGCAGGGACTTTACTAGCCAAATGCCTCATTTCATGGCACAAAAGAGGGCTTGAAATAACCCTTTTCTAAAATTCCCAGAAACTTCCACTGAAATATTATTTTTAATATTTTTTTGACAAATGTTTGATAAAATGCCAACCGACCAATCACTGCAGAATTCCAACTACTTTGTATATATTTGCAATTGTTTGACAAAAGGACAATAGAGATAACAATGCACTAACTGATATTACATTTACCAGATCATATGGAAAAACCGTATCTGTTCTATATAAAAATAAATCAGACATTATAGTAGTCTGAAATTCTAATACAATTTACTAAATTCAGCAGACCCACAAACACTTATAACTAGAAATCTGAAATATACATATAATATTCTGACCTTTAAATAATAAATTGGGTTTCATAGTTGATAGAAATATTGAAAAGTATCTTATAAATTTGAATATTATGATGACTGCTCCCTTACATACCTGTACAGCCTGCTGCAACTTTAGAAAGGGTCATGATTCATCCAAAGGAGGCCACATCTCACTTCCAAACTTCCCACAATATCCTCAAAAGGATGCGCCTAGGATGTAAGCTACAAAAATCATCCTTAAAATTATGCGCGTCCCTCAAATTTTTTTTCCTAAATTACCATGCATCTTCCAATACACTTCAAACTTGCTTATTTTGTATGGCCTGCCTTAGGCAATGAACTTTGCTTAGTATGGCCAACCAAAGCAAATAAAAAATTATAAAATCTGCTTCACTTTGATAATTGTAGATCTTTGTAGAAATATATATATATATAGTCGATACGCTAGATATAGTGTGAGATTTGAGTCTGAAACAAGTCTCATGTCTGCAAATCACTGTCGAGTCGTTTGAAAACAAGTTTCAGCTGCTGTTTAATGGTAAACCAACTGCCGTTTAATCATAATAGTCTCCAAAATATCAGGTAAAAGCCTCCAAAATCTCACTTATCACATAAAAGCTAAATAAATATTGATTTGACAACTGGATGGGAATATTTTATTTCCATTTATAGTGTTTTTTCTCAATTTGATGGGAACTTTCTTTTTTCATTTGCAATGCTTTATGTTTTAAATCTGCCTGAAAATATTTCATTCCATTATTTAGCACTTATTATTAATTGTTTCTTTTCTCATTTGCAATGCTTTATGTTTTAAATCTGCATGAAAATATTTCATTCCATTATTTAGCACTTATTATTAATTGTTTAATCCAGCCACATGCAACTAGAATTTGTAGTGCATCCATGCACAAAAACATACTCTCTTAACATATTAACATATTAAAAAAGTCTTTTTTTTTTGCATGATGACAAGAATAATTAGAACCCACAAAACTTGGAGTAGGCAATATATCCATATGGCCTCAATTTAAATGTCAGAAAGATGTGTGAATTTGTTAGCCAATATGATAAAGAATCTACTATATATTTCAAAAATTTGATTTTTTGTGAATTGTTTATAAATCTGGAACAAAATAGACATTAAATAGTCATGCTATTAATTACATAAAAACATATATTAATATTTATAAATATAACTAGCATCAATCTGTTGTGGGTGCATGCAATGCAGATAGTGGCAAAGCCACATGGACTGGAACTACTCTCACATCTCTGTAGATGAGGAGGATTTAATTATTAGACTTCATAGACTTCTAGGTGACAAGAAATTGCAGGATTGACTTCTTTGCTCTCTGGGTTTTTTCTCGCATTATGATTAGGACTATGCTCTATTTGTTGGTGTTTTTTTCTTCCAGTTTTTAGGTTTTTTAACTAGGAGTTTAAGTGCATTGCAAGTGGACACTGATTGTGGGGAGGCTACCATGGCGTACAAAAGAGGAGATAGAAAAGTACTGGAATTGAGGAGTCACAGTATTGACACCAGTGAAAGCAGCGACTGACCGACTGGCTCAACATTATGCCACGTCTCCTCCCTGCTGTTTTTTTTGTACGAAGACTATTGGGAGACTCAACATAGTAGCTCGAGAACAGTGTATGCCTGTCTATGTGAACAATGATTCTAAGTTCTAGAAAATTGATTATATGCCAGTAAGTAAAATCATCAATCATAGTAGCCAAGAGTAAGAGGTTTTCAGAGATCTGCATGCTTGTGGAAACAAAAAGGTCTAGCTGCTAAGATTTGAGCCAAGTATCTATTTAAGATATTGAAGCAAATGCAATTTGAACACAAATTGAACAATTAGAGGTATCAACTTGAAGCTCTGATATAATAGTATAAGACAAGCACAATGGCCACGAAGGATTCAACACTACTTATTGACAGTAAGAGAAGGAAGAACACTCAGGCTTTATAAGAAGAAATGAAATGAGATAATTTTAATTATTTCTATGAGGCTTAACAGTTTATGGGTCCTTAGATTTTATAGCTGTCTCAACCATCAAAAGAGGCTGACATTGAGAATTTAGTTTCTTCCTTAAGCATGTAGTTTCCTTTTCTATTGATTAGATTAATAATTCACCAAGATTGTTTATCTTCATCTATTCAAATAGTATGGAGTCCAATCTTAAAGTTCTTTATATTCTTGTAAGCTGCGGGAATTCTATGGTGAAATGCTTCTTTGTTTTACGGAACATAAAACACATATCCTCTATTTTTATTACCAAATAATATAGAAACAAAAGGAGCATCTTAAAAACTGGGTAACAAATGGCAATCTATAAGAATACTGAAATATAAAAGTAGTGCTGCTTTGGGGGGGAACCTCCAATGCTAATGTCTAAAGATGCCAAAAAAAATATTGTATTTTGTGGTGATGCAACAATGAGAAACTAACCATGTTTATACGCACAAACATGAGTCCGAGTCTACAAGCATGAAGCATGACCTATACAATATGTGTACCATGAATTGTCATGCCCTATCTCCTTAAGTGATTAGTTACTATCAGATAACCTTCTTCTAAGGTGTTTTCTTGTTGGGAAGGTGTTGTACACCTTGCATAATAATGTTGTTTATTCTTATAGATTTATCTTAAACATGTGAGACATCATGATTGATTTATCATTGTGATAACTCCAAATAAATAAAATTATTCCCCAAGATAAATAGGACAAACTAAAGATACATGTCATGGTGTATGGAATATTGATTACATGTGCTAAAAGCCAAAAAAAAAGGAGACACACGAGGAAAAATATAATAGTTTCAAGTTTTTTTCTCAAGATCATTGTTGCTCTTGTTATGCTCTAACTGGTTCAAAGTAGTTCAATCTACAACATGTTGTCTTTTCAGTTGCACTTTTTTAAATGACAACAAATGTACTAGAAAGTGTTTAATTGCAGGCTTTAAATGGTAGTTGGAATTTGGTAGTATAGTTATTTTAAAGCAATTTTAAAAGAATGGAAGTCATTTGATAACCTTCTCTACAACAATTGGTACAAATTTTCATGATCTAAATATTTTTAGATTGTTTCTAGATTAAACATTATTGATAAAAATTGCTTTTATGTGTCACTATGTATAATTTTCAATCCAAAAACAATCTAATCAATATTACAATCTATGATGTAGGGGGGTTCGCCACTCACGAGTTCTCTCCATTTAGAGAACCTCACAAGGAAAACTGCCCTATATCACCTCAATGGAACAATGTAGAAGTTCTAGAATTCGAAAGAGAAGGTCAGAGAGGATCTCAGGAGAAAATGACAGGCTCTCAGCCAAAGGATGTTAATGCAGAAAGCAGACGATAGTGCGATGCATTGGTGTCTCAGAGGTGTGCGGGCATCTTGTATGGATTAGAGGACAAGTTTATCACATAAACACCTAAAGTGACTACTTGTACTCTAAATACTAAAACCATAGAATATAGTAAAATAACAAGAAACAAGAAGACTAAGATAAAGGAATATAAATGATAAAGGTAAGAAGATGAAGAGGAAAGGAATACTTACAACCATAAGATCAATGAAGGCTCCATTGAACAAAAGTCTTCAAAACCCACCAGTGTGATATCTAGAGAGAATGTTGGGGTTGTATAGGGGTTTTCCTTAGTCAAACCCCCATTTTGGTGTTCCCACCTCCATAGACAACCAAGAAGAGTGTGATGAAAAAAGTGTATGGTGAAAGCAAAACCCGCTTAGGAGTAGAACCCACACCACAAATAAGTATGTGATAAAAGCAAACCCCACTCGAGGAGGAGAACCCATATCATGAATAAGCGTGTGATAAAAGCAAACCCCACTCCAGGAGGAGAACCTGTATCATGAAGTGAATGTGCAAATAGTATAGGATATGGAATCCCAAGATGCTCACAAGCATGGAAATGGAGTTGCAAGAGCCAAGAAGGCTATCAAGAATGTTGTGATGGAAGCTTGTGAGAGCTTGAAGTTGCTACAAGAAGTTGTATGTGCAAGAAAGTGGAGTCAAGCTAAAAACTAGTAGAGTGGAGTTAGCTATTGAAGAAGTCCCCCAAATGAAGTGAAAGGACTTTTAAGGAGGGAAGAGAAGCTTCTTGGGCCATTTCAGAAAATCCCGATTTGTTTCCACCAAAAAACTAAGATGACAAGTGGAAAACATACTAAAAAATGGTTATCTGAACATTGAAATGTCGTAGGACACTAGCATGGCGCACGAAATTCCATGCGACATGCTAGTGTCTGGACACGACATGCTACAAAACAATGTGAACCAAGAAGGCACAAAGTTTGATACAAAATTAACACACAAAGGTGGATGTTAAAAAGGGGTGTTGGAGCATCTTGAGAGGGAAAAATTTTGATGCAAGGGATAAAATGAGCCTACTCAAATGTTAAAGGAGCGGATACTAAAGTGGAAATAAGAATGTAGGGTAAATTGAAGGGTGCAATTTCACTCTTATACACAATCATAAATATACATTCTTTTAATGGAATAAAGTTGTTTATGGTAAAAAAATACAATCATGCATTATTAGGGGTATTGTGGGAAGACAATGTCAAAAATAGAATAAAAGGTGTAAAAAAATCTATTCCAATCAAGAATTCAAATAGTATTATATTCCAATCACTATTTTAATCTCAAGTATGAAAAGTTATATAGAGGGCTCATATGCACAACATCAACATTAATTAAGTGGTGGAAACTTCAGTTGTAGTAAAATTCACGCCAGTAATCTATTGAAAATTTAGTACTATGTCAAATTTATCGTCAAGTAAAATTCACCCAAAAGCATTAATATTTTTTAATATCTATTTCAAAAATTTGATTTTTTGTGAATTGTTTATAAGTCTAAAACAAATTAGACATTAAATAGTCATGCTATTAATTACATAAAAACATATGTTAATATATATAAATATAACTAGCTAATTAAATATATGTTATTTTTGTGAATTGTTTATAAATTTGAAATAAATTATGCATTAAATAGTTTGAAAATCGTAATGGCAATTACATGTTGGAGAATATCTTACAATTAGAGTATGTTTCAATAGTTGTGATAGTAGTTGTTTATATAATGCTCAATAGTTGTGATAGTAGTTGTTTATATAATGCCCAATAGTTGTGATAGTAGTTGTTTATATAATGCCCAATAGTTGTGACATGACTACACTAGCTTAATAAAATGTATTCTTTTGATCTAAAAAAGCAACCAATCATGTGATGGCACATCAACACTCAACTACCCATGATGTGAATGCACAAGTATTGCTAGCACTTTTTGTTTGGACCTTTTTGGACATCTTGATAAAAAGCATGTTGATGTGGCCCTAAAACGAAAGTTGTAAGCAAAGGACTTGCCAAGTAAGCTTTTCTAAAAAAATGGGAGTGATTTTAAATTTTCATGTAGGATAATTAAAAGCGCAAAGTTAAACTATTGGGTCCTCTCCCCTAAAAATTAAAATTTTAAAGAAGAATTAAAATTTAAATCTTCCAAATTTAATTTCTTAATAATTTTAATTGATTTAAGATAAGCGTTTTTTTGTATAGAATACATCATATAATTGAATAATTTTGATATTGGACAATGTAGTTACAAGAATAAAAGCTACCAATTTTTTATAATTTCATAGAATTCATGATATTATAATTAAATTAGTTAACAAATTATTCTTTATTAATTTTTGGGTTCACAACCTGGTTAATATCATTTCCTTTTGTTCACAACCTAATAACAAAGTATTGGTTATCCAAATCATGTCTAAAGGAAATTTGGAGAGGTTGTTGTTTTCAGATGGTGGTTTTTTGGACCTAAGAAACATATTGAACATAGCATTTGATGTAGTCCATGGATTGGAATATCTACATCATGATTGTTCTATGTAAGTTGTACACTATGATATAAAGCCTAGCAATATTCTCCTAGATGGGGGTATGACAACCCATGTAGCTGATGTTGGGATTGCTCAATTGATTATGGGCCAGGATCCTTAGAATCATTGACTTCATCTCTATCTCTCAAAGGATCCATCAACTACATTCCACCAGGTACTAATTTGTTAACAATTGGCTGGTCATATTGACATGTATATGATTTTTTTTCATTCTGATTATGGATCATTCCAAAACATTAATGCAAATAAACCACACCAGTTAAATCTAGAGAAATATGCTCATCAATATGGACCCTAGAAATCTAATGTCACTAAAAGAAATTATTTTTTCTTGTTCATTCAATGCAAAATATGGAATAGGTGGGAAGGTTTTGACAAAGGGAAGTGTTTATAGCTATGGTATTGTGTTGTTAGAGATGGTAACTAGAAAGAGTCCAATTGATGATATGTTTATGGGGGACTTGAACCTCTACAAGTGGGTCAACATGCATTTTTTCCATAGAGTGGAGGAGATTTTTGACCAAAGAGTGATGAGAGATTTAGAGGAATATGAGGTAAAGGTGGTTCTTATTCCATTCGTACACATTGGCTTGGTTTGTTCAAATGAATCACCTCTATAATGACCAACAACTCAACAAGTAGCAAGAGCACTAGAAATCATGAGGAAGAACCTCCTTTGAAGAACTGTGACTACCCTTCCCTCAATATATATTTAATCTTTTCTTGTTGATATTGAAATATGTAGATGGTGACCTAGGTTACGATGTGTCAATATTTAAGAATCCTTGTTTATTCTAATCCAAGAAGAGATCCTACTTTTCTTCTCTTTTCTGTCTTCATTTTCCTCCATGAGCACAAAAAACCAAGGAAGCCTTGATGGTGTCAGGATCATCAAAGTTTTATCCATAAGCATCTTCAATCTTCATATTATGATTCTTTTCCTTCTCATTTTGCATGTTAAATAAAAAAACTTGGTTTTTATTTATGTCATTCAATCTTTAATTTTTGTCTCCAATAGATTTATTCAAAACCTTAGACACCATCCAATTGAAATATAAGATTCCTCTCTTCAAGTCTATTAGGATGTAAGAAAATCATTTATGATGTCTTTTTGGATCTTATGCATTCTACTTTTAAGGAGATCCTTTCTCTAAAAAGGTTTCTAAAGACTTGGATATTCCACTCTTTCATTTTGAGTTTTATGAATTTTAACTTTTTGTTGAACATGCATATCTTAGTGCATGATGATCAACTATTTGGGTGAGCCACGAATTAGTGAAAACCATTTCAAATTTTTAGTTTTCCATCTACACTTTCTCAAACTTGAAAGACACTCTTCTACATAATTTTTCCTTGTCTATGAGCCAATAATCTGAACCAACTTCACATAGGGTATGATTAGGGTTAAAATAGCTTTATGGTTAGGGTTAAGCTTCAATTTTGGTTAATGTTCAATTGATTAAAAATAGGTGCCTTGAGAAGGATATCTCTCATTGTACTTTACATATATTTTTAAAATATAGGCATGCTAGTTATTACAAGGAAAAGATATATCATTTTATTATTTTAATTTTTAAAAATAGTAGTACTAGGATGGAAAAATAAAGATAAACAAAGTGAAAGAAGTTTTTTTTGTACTTTTATCTAAAATATGGCAGTTATTTGAGATTAAGGTCACTTAATTTTATTTTTTCAATATTGTCAAGTAGAAAAAAATTTGTTATCTTTTGTGAAACTAAAGTATAAGATCATTTAAAACATCATATGTATGATGGTATATATGTTTCTCAAATAGAATGGAATAAAAAATTTAGTGGAAGTGAGTATCTTCTAGAATACATGTACATAGGTACATACATACATACATACATACATACATGCATACATACATACATACATACATACATACATACATACATACATACATATATACATATATATATACACACACATACACATACATACATGTACATACACACACAAACACACACATATACACACACAAAGATGTATAAAACATACATATAAACTAAATGAAAATTCACATAGGATAAGAACTACCTAAAGTGGTTGGTATTAATTAATACATTGTACAAGACTATGTTAATGTCATCCAAGCTATCTAAAACAAATTTTTATCCCACACATTTGAAATTAAAGCACTCAAAAATATGGATTCAATAAAATCCTTAATGAAAATTAAAATGATATGATTTTTTTGGTAAGGATTGACAATTGCTGCAATTAAAAGTGGTCAGATATATAAGTAACTAAGATGATAGAAATTGATAAGTAGGGGAGGTAGGGGAGGTAAGTGATAAGGAGTTTATTAAACATATATTTTTGGAATGTTATGAAGAAATAGGTGTACAATGCTAAAGGGCTAAAGGGTAGAGATAGTTGGAGGATACCTAAGAGGAGTTTTCTATATATGGATCTATTAATAAAATGTGTAATATAAGTGATGCAAACCTTTTTTAAGTGTTGGAAAATAGAAATATTCACTTCTTATACTATAATGTATAGTAGATGATAAGGATGGATGATGTTTCCTTAAAAAATTCATGTGGAAAAAGAGATCTTAAACCTAATGAATACATTACTTAGATCAATCTTTTTTCATATCAATTAGAAGTCAAGAGAACAAGGAATTCATATTGGCTAAGAACCTAGAAGTAGAGCCAATTTTCCTTGACTTGGTTTCTTTCCCTTGAAATTCCATTGAATTTGGTGTGAATTTGATTACCTAATTAAATATGAAACCTAATATGAAAACACAATTTATTCACATAGATGCAATAGGAAACAAAAAAATAGAAGTAGATCTCAAATGGAGAAAGTTATATGTACCTATCATAAAATTTTGGAACAAAATTGGAAGGTCAATTGTGGTATCTCCCTTGTTTTGAAAGTGAAATTCAAGATCCACAACTTTTTGTGATGAAAGATATATGTTTTCACTCTTCTTTCCTACTCTACAATTTTTGTTAGGTTGGAATGTGAACCTAAAAATGAAAATAAACAAGGATAAAGGGGTGGCTATATAGGATTTTTCCTTGGTCAAACCCCCATTTTGGTATTTCTACCTCCACAAGTAGCCAATTTATTGATAAATAAATGTGTGTGCTTTAAAACTTAACTCTATCTATGATTGTGGAAAGATAATTTTCAATATAAATGATAGCAACCCTAATAAAGTGCCTTAAAGAAGGATTCCTAAATGACATAAGAAAGATAAAGCCAAGAGAAAAGTCAAATAATCTAGAGAAATCAAATGCTCAAATACCTCACTTATGGTGTTAAAGAGATCAATTCTAAAGATGGGAACACACTGAAAACAAGTCATTAAGTGCGTGAAGTAAGAAAATCTATCTCCAAAACCTATTTTCCATAATGTCATTAGATTGGAATTAATTTCCAATCATTGTGATAACCTGAATGAAGTAAAAAATTCCTTTGTAATTATGTAAAACCAAATGAATTTGGTTAGAGATTTGCTAGATTGTAATTGTATTTTTCTTATTTTGAAATAATAATTCATATATTTATAATGGAACATAGGAATAAATAAAAGTGTAGGACAACTCATTTAAATTTAATTTTCTTGATTATTTGATTACCAAGTCTCATTTTCGAATTCACATCCCCAAAATTAGAAAACCAAAATTGATCAAAAAAATACCTAAACTATGACACTAGAACCATTGTCTAGTAATTTTGCAAATATTTAGGTTTTATTTGTGTTGTTTTCTTAATTAGGACTCATTTAGAAATGATAATTTTTTGGGCTTAATTTGGTGAAATATGATCGAGAAGGAACTTTTCAAGATAGCACTAACACATAGGCCTAAGTTAAACAGAAAGGCCAAGGCTGAGTGTTTCCAAAATGTACTAATGGTACAAACATTAGAGGATTTCCTAAATAAAGAGTGAAATTTTTCAGGATTATTTGACTACCAAGTATCATTTTCGAATTCACATCCCCAATATTAGAAACTAAGATACATGAAAAATTAAAATTGATCAAAAAAATACCTAAACTATGACACTAGAACTAGTGTCTAGTAATTTTGCAAATAGTTAGGTTTTATTTGTGTTGTTTTCTTAATTAGGACTCATTTAGAAAAAGAGAAATTTTTGGGCTTAATTTGGTGAAATATGATTGAGAAGGAACATTTCAAGATAGCACTAAAACATTAGCCTAAGTTGAATAGAAAAGCCTAGGCTAAGTGTTTCTAAAATATATTAAAGGTACAAACATTAGAGCATGTTCTAAATAAAGAGTGAAATTATACTTTCACATTTAGGGAGTATAATTTTTGGTGCTACATTTAGCCCCCCCTTTAGTTGCCATATGAAACTACATGAATGTGCAAGATAAAGAGCTGAAAAGTAAATTACATCATAAAAAGGATACCCAAAAGGATATTGTAGAAGATATAAAGCATTCGCCAAGAAATACAATGGAGCCCCTAATGTAGGAATCACTCATTTCCTGGTCTATGTTATTTCTCACTATTATTCTTTGATAGATTTTTTCCAAGCATCCATAGTTTTTTGGAAAGCACCTATTTTAGGATTTTAGCCATAGCAACAAGGAAGTGAGTAGTTTGATAAAATGGTTTGGTACAAATGTATGGAAAATGTGGTAGCATAGAAAAGGTGCTGAGCTATTTGAAAAAATACCTCAAAAAAATTAGGTCTCATGGTGATGGACATCACCATGAGACCACATTTATTTGAGGAATTTTTTCAAAAAAATCATTGGGTTGTATATGCTATTGCTTACTATTATTCATTCATAGATTTCTTCCAAGCATCCATAGCATAGACAAGGTAGTGAACTGCTTAGAAAAAAGCCTCAATAAAAAGTGGTCTCATGGAATGCCATGAAAAGCAAATGTTGTTGGCAGCTGAGCTCCTAGTTATTACTTATGCTATGTGAAGTAATTTCATCACCGCTTGTGTTGACTTTCTAAACAACTATATTGTAATTGAAATTTTGTTATCTAGCAACATCTAGTTATTAGTTATGCAATGTGAAGTAAAGCCTTGAGTTTGAAAGATATGAACATAAACTACACTAATGTACTACATACAATTCATTAGTTAAACTCTTTATTCTATTACCTATGTGAAGGTTTGTATAACTCCACTGGCACTATGAGGGTCTTCCTATGAAACCTCCAATATTAGCCTATTCAACATCTAAAATCAAATATTTGAATACCATTCATATAAAAATACTATTCACATGTAATATTTATAATTGTTTACTAGTTACAAACCTTAGCCATAGATGCAGTGGAGTAATAAATAGGTGGAGGACTGGTGTATCTAGTATCAATACTGTGACTTAGAAATTTAATTATAATCAAATTAAACTAAATTAGTTAATCTTGCATTTCCATAGTTGAACTTATAGGTTCGTCCAACCTCGTGATTAACTCCAAAATATGTTTTTGGCTGCTTTCAATTACCCCCATTAAATTTTGTTTAGTACTAGGAGGATGTTGAGGAATTGGGGGAGAAGTCTTTTTTTTGTGGTTGTTGAGCATTTCGCTCATGTGCTTATTTCTATGGTTGTTGATTATTTTGAGGAGGGTTTTGAGGTTAATTAACATTTCCTACAAATTAAATAAATGAATATAAAAAAAACCTAAATTACCTATTTAACAACAAATTCACAAAAAAAAAAAACAAAGCTTACTAATTTTACCTCCCTATTGATGTGGCAACATCCTGATGATGAAATTGCAGTAATTTGATGAAGAAATTGCAAATTTTTCAACTTCCAAAAGGTGAGAGCACAAATGTTGGGTTTTCTAGCCACATGCTACAAAAAACATAGTGGAAATGAAATGAAGTGGTTTTCTTCTTCTTCTTTTTCTTAATAAGCTATAATGCACTCACGTTATAATGTAAGCATGTTATAGGATCAATGTGATCGAACCTTAGCCTCAGTCACACCAAAACATAACATGAGCATGTTATAACTTGATTGTGTTATAACACACTCTATCCTTTCAAAAAAATTTAATATTTTTGTCACAATTTGGCCACCCATATTTTTTTATCTGCATAGATAAATCAAGAATTGCACTTGATTCCTTATAAATTTGAGGATTTAGCAATGTAGGAAAAAAAAAATTG
Source organism: Sequoia sempervirens (assembly GCA_007258455.2). Taxonomy (NCBI): domain Eukaryota; kingdom Viridiplantae; phylum Streptophyta; class Pinopsida; order Cupressales; family Cupressaceae; genus Sequoia; species Sequoia sempervirens. Next base: position 213,480 of record VDFB02316920.1, read on the forward strand.
GAGTTATCACATTACCTATTATGGTTGAAAAATTTACATTACAAACCCCAATCCATGCTATACCTCATGATCTTTCATATAATATTCTTTTAGGTAGACCATGAATTCATGCAATGAATGAGTTGCCTTCTACTCTTCATCGTAAAATGAAGAATATCTACAACAAAAAATAGTATACAATCAAAGTCGATATTGAGCCTTATAGTGTTTTACAACTTCAAAAATACAAGTAAGATACTTTAAAAAAATTGACACCAACTACAAAAGTGCAACCTGTGCAAGAAAGAGATCAAAAGAATCACATTAAAGAAGTTACAAAATTATTTGAAGATGATTGGGGTTCCTTATATTTCACACCTACATTCATGGGAGAATATAGGATCATAACAAAATATTCTAAAAAGTGAAAAGAAAAAGTGGTAATGTAAACAGAAAATTCAAAAAAAGATCCACCTCAACCACTTTATAAGAAGAATAAAATTATAAAAAAAACCTTGATGAAGTTGATTATGAGTAGTTCCATTGAATCTAAAAGAAATTAAAAAGATTTATGGAAGAGGTTATGAACTTATGAAACAAATTGGTTATAGTGCAAAAGGATGTGGTGCTAGAGAACAAGGTATCTGTGTCCCTATAGAGCCTAACATGCAGGAAATGACTAATGTTCTTGGTTATTGTCCCTCAAAAGAAACAAAATAGTCTTCACTCAATGCTAACACTATTACAAAAGATTCTTCTTAGCCAACTTTAACATTAGTGCATCCTAAATTGATAGAAACTAGTGTCCTTGCTTATTGTCCTTTGAAAGAAATGAAAGAAACAAATAAGTATTTGCTTAACATTAATGTCATCACACAAAGAACTCCTAGGAGATGTCTTAGTAAAAATTGGAGCTTGTTATATTTTAAACCCTCCTTTCATGGAGAGAACAACATATCACAATCTAAAGAGCCTTGTGTAAGTATGACATCATTTACTAAGAAAAAGATATCTTTCTCACAAAATAAAGGAACATACTCTACTATTAATCAAGAGTCTATCTTGTTGAGACTCCTTCAAGATCGTTTGACATCTCTCTCTTCAAGAAAATGAAAGAAATTTTACTACAAATATTCATTTTGTGCATATCATAGAGTTCATGGTCATGCAGATGGCGATAAGTCTCACTTATTTACTCTAAGATTTAGGAGTGCTCTTGCAACTCCTCCTAAGGTTTTGTTACTGATTAAGCCTTATCCATTACAATAACAAGTAAAGACATTAATATATAGAAATCACATTATAAAAAATGATATATTTAACAAAATAATCACTCCCCACCTCTAGATGATCACTCTTCTCGAGGGAAATATTCACATGCCCATGCTCTAGCATGTTGAATCCCTATAGAAACCATGAAAAGAGAAATTAAACTACGCATCAATAATGGTTTGATTTTTCACTAACTAATAGCTATAACAATGAATGTAAATGAAAATTTAGTAATCTAACTCATACCCCCATGAGAGGCATCGAGGATTCTATAGTAGAAGAAACACAAAACTCTATTTCTCTATGAACATTTGGAGGTGCTTCCGCTTGCAACATTTGCAAATAAAACAATAAAATATTCAATCACCAAAAATTACAATAGTGATGCACATCATGGATTATAATGTATGAGATAATGAACAAAATTTTGAGTACATATTGAACTATATATTTCTTACTATCATACTTACTATTCTCCCTATCCATAGCTTGTTTGAAAGAACCATTTTTGGGATTTTACCCATAGCAACAAGGTGGTGAACCGTTTGATAAAATTCTTTGGTAGATATGCAAAAAAAAAAAATTAGCATAGACAAGGTAGTGAATTGTTGAAAAAATTGTCTCAAATAAATGCAGTCTCATGGTGAGAGAATTCCATTAAAAACACATGTTCCATGCTATTCCATCACCATGAGACCATATTTCTTTGAGGATTTTTTTCAAATAGTTCATTGCCTTGTCTATGGTATTATGTTGGGATGGGGTGGATGGTATAGTGTGGTCTTGGTTATGAGATGGAAGGGGATCATGACTTGAAGAGGGAAGTGTGGGGATATGAATAAGTGGAATAAGAGGTGGAAGGTTCCATGGATTGGTAAATTGAGGATTAGGATGGGGACCTTCAAAAGAATTTGGAGGGGAATTTTGGCTAAAGGCTTTGTTTTTATTCTTTAAGCAATGAGGTGCTTGAAAAAATGCATCAAAGAAATGTTGTCTCATGGTGATGGAATGGAATTCTATCACTGGTCGAGCCCACAAAAGGATATAAAAGTCATGGAATATCCTAACTATGAAACTAGACATTCCAGTAGGTGACTAACATCTTCTTATGGTTGTTCATTTACTTTTTCAAACCAAGGAACGTATACTTGATATGGAGCGACACTGTATGTGCACTAAGAACCAATTTCAGTCATGATTTACTAGAAATAAATGTGTGAAAGGAATTCTACTTATGCTATAGGAATGTAATGTAAAGCTTTCTTAACTTAAGCATAACTTAATCAAAGTAGACATCACAACAACTATTACTTAAGAAAAAATGTATGAATTGGCCTTATGCTGCAGGAACAAACACAAGGATGGATTCTTGATGTTGCAGGGACAATATAAGACTGAGTTCACACTGAAACTTTTTAGAATGAAATCTAACTTATGATCAACAGAAGATAAAAAACTAACTATAGATACTTACTAAGTGGGTCCCCTTAGCAAGCATCAACCAGCTATGCAAGAATTGAACTCAAAACTTCATCAGCTTTTATAAATAAACTCAGAATGATATACATTGTTCCGCTCATATGAAAACCAACACAAAACTCTATCTCTTATCATAGTACTAACTCTTACATATTCTACTTCTCATTATCATACTAACTTTATGCTTTCTCACTTGCGCATGAGGAACACTTATTTAAACTAGAAAAGCAACTAATTAACTAACAGAGAAAGACGTGGACATAAAATGTATCGTGAAATTGAGGAACATACTTCTCATAAATGAAATCATATCCGTTCAACACGATCCAGAGAGAATTTAGCATTCCACTCTTCCTAGATTAATGATCAAAGTTTCTTCCCAATGACCTGATCAGAGAGTCTTCATTGGAACAACTTCTTCGACGTCGTGTAGGAAATGGACTTTACTACAGGGCCAAGATTTGCTACACTTGACTCATTCATGCTCCCTTCAACAACCTGCAATGCACAAGGCAACATAGGTGAAAGAAAGAATGCATGGAAAACAACATGATACATTCATTAATCACATATTAAATCTATTTCATTATTCAAAAACCATATGCATTATACCAGTCATTCAGAAGGTCAAATAGGGTAATTAATAAGACACATCGAGATGTTAGGCTACAGGAATATAGGAATGTATTGCTATAGGATACTACCCATTTTTAGATAGAAAGTCTTTAATCACATAGTTAAAACATCCATTAGCAATAAGAGTAGAGCTATTAAAAATACATCATGATACTCAAATTATGAGCATATCCTGAGCTCATCAATCACCATGAGACCAGATTTCTTCAAGGAATTTTTTCAAACTACTCGTTTCCTTGTCTATGCTATTGCTTTCTATTATGCTTCAATGATATATATTTTCCAAGCATACATAGTTTGTTTGAAAACACCTATTTTAGGCTTTTAGCCATAGTAGCAAGGAAGTGAGTAGTTTGATAAAATGATTTGGTAGACATGTATGGAAAATTTGGCAGCATAAAAGGGCGGTGAGCTATTTGGAAAAATTCCTCAAAGAAATGTGGTCTCATGGTGATAGAATGACATTCCATCACCATGAGACCAAATTTATTTGAAGCATTTTTCAAACTACTCATTGCCTTTTCTATGCTATTTCTTACTATTGTTCCTTGATAGATTTTTTCCAAGCATCCATAGTTTGTTAGAAAGCACCTTTTTAAGGCATTTCGTCATAGTAGCAAGGAAGTGAGTAGTTTGATAAAATGCGTTGGTAGACATGTATGGAAAATGTGGTAGAATAGAAAAGGTGGTGAGTTGTTTGAAAGAATTCCTAAAAGAAATGTGGTTTCATGATGATGGAATGGCATTCCATCACCATGAGACCACATTTCTTCAAGGCTTTTTCTTAAACTACACATTTCCTTGTCTATGTTAATGCTTACTATTATGCTTTGATAGATTATGTCCAACCATCAATATTTTTTTGGAAAAAACTTTTTTAGGATATTATCCATAGCAGCAAGGAAGTGAGTAGTTTGATAAAATTCTTTGGTAGACATGTATGGAAAATGTGGTAGCATAGAAAATGTAGTAAGCTGTTTGAGAAAATGCCTCAAAGAAATGTGATCTCATGGTGATGGAATGCCATTCCATCACCATGAGACCACATTTCTTTGACATTTTTTCAAATTACTCATAGTCATGTTTTTGTTATTGGTTACTATTATGCTTTGATAGATTTTTTCTAGGCATCAATAGTTTGTTGGAAAGAACCTATTTTATGCCTTTAGCCATAGCAACAAGGAAGTTAGTATTTTGATAAAATGTTTTTGTAGACATGTATGGAAAATGTGGCAGCATATAAAAGGTGGTGATTAGTTTGAAAAAATGCCTCAAAAATAACTTCCCTCAATTTTTTCTATCTCATAGGTGGTTGCACCAACAAAAGGATATGAAAATCACAGTAAAATCTTTCCTGGGAATTGGACATTCCAACAAGTGACTAATATCTCTCTATGGACGTTCATTTACTTGTCAAACTAGGGGATGTATACTTTAAATGGTGCGGCACAATATATGCACTAAGAACTAGTTTCAGTCAAAAATTAGTGGAAATAAATGCTAGAAAGAAATTCTATCTACGCTACTATGATTTGATTAAAATAGAAACCATAATAGCTACGAATAAAACACAAACTATGAACTGGCCTTATGCTGCAAGAATAGGCATAGGGATGGATTCCCTATGCTGTAGGAGTAATACAAGACTGAGTTTGTATGAAAACTTCAAAGATGAAAGCTAACTGAAGATCAACAGAAAAGAACAACTAACTAACTAGCTACAAATACTTACTAAATGGGCCCCCTTAGCAAGCATCTACTGATTACACAAGTGCTGAACTTAGAACTTCATCAAATTTTATTCATGAAAATAGAATTGTATACATTGCTTTGTTGATATAGAAACTAACAACAAATTATGTCTCTTGTCAAACAGATTCTGCTTTTCATTATCATACTGACTCTTACATGATATCTGCTATATCTCTCTATCACTATGCTTCTATCTTACTCTAAGTATCATCTCTTTCTCACTCTCATAGGAGGAGTACTTTATTAAAATTAGGAGAGTAACTAACTAACTAACCCTATCAAAGAAAGACGTTGAAGTAAAGTGTATCTTGGAATCAAGGAACAAACTTCATAAATGAATTTATCTGTTCAACCCGATCCAGAGAGAATCTAGCACTCCACTCTTTCTAGATTGATTGCCATTAAAAATATTTCCCAATGGCTTCGGTCAAAGAGTCTTCACCAGAGCTTCCTCGAAGTCGTGCAAGAAATAGACTTTACTGCAAGGCCGAGATCTGCTGCGCTTGACTCGATCATTCTTCAACAACTTGTGAAATAAAAGGTAACAGATGCAAAAGAAAAGGCATATGGCACATACACAATATCCATTCATTAATCACACATTTAAATTTATTTTATCATTCAAAAATAGTATGCGATATACCAGTCTTTTAGGGAGTCAATGGGATAATAAATGTAATCAAGTCAACACAATAAGCTGCAGGAATATGCAAATGTTTTGCTATAGGATACCCCATAAAAGGTTTCAAAAGAGTTTTAAACAACCACGAATAAGAAAAGTAAAGGCATTAAAAGTTCATCATAATATCCAAACTATGAGCATATTTTGGGCTCATCACTGCCCCCTACTTAGCCTAATGCTGGTTCTCCAGCATTAACTTTCATGGTTTTTTCTCTTAAGTCAGTGGTTGCTGCATGACTCTAAAATGGATGTCCAAACCTATAATAAAATCCTCTGAAAGCCTGGCACCTTTCATATCTACGGTCCTCTAAATCATCATTAAGATTGGTAGCCTAATAAGGATAAAGGGGCCACATTAGCACAGGAGGTCTGAATGTCATTGGCAACCACAATTCAAATCTCTTTTGAAGTCCCAACTGTATATATCTGCTTGATCATTTAAGAGCTGCTATGAAATTTAAGGGAATGTGAGGTTTGGATCTTCTTAATCTAACAGTTAATCTCTCCCACCTTTTCTCACTTCTAGTGTATGCCAGTCTCCAAAATGAATATGACTGTTCCTCGAATTCATCATATACCTATTTCCTAATATCAAATATCTTCTCTTTGGCTGTAATTTTATTAATGCCATATGTCAGAGCAAACCAATACTTCAACATTGTATGGGGGTTTAAACTTTGAGAGCGTAATGGAACATGTTCATTTCTCTCAACTTCTTCATATGTTTCCCATTGCCTGCCATAGTTTGCTCCATTTGCTTCCCATGACATAAATGATCTTAAATGGATATCACCAATATACAGAAGAGGATTCCATTTTATTTTAGATGGAATTAAAAAACCATGTAAATAAAATTCACACAAAAAATTTCTTAACCAATTAGGGGCTACCTAGTATGCTTCGTAAAATTCTTTAGCAGTGTGAAGTATAGGATCTTGATTTCTAGAAATTCTCATTAGTTGGAACCATAAGAACTGTTCCTTAAGGCACAAAGCATAAAATTTGGGTGGTGGTCTGCATTCCATAATCTGACCAGTTACTTTTAACATTTCATCCATTTTTGCTTTCAACTCAACAATTTCCTATTTCTGACTTTCAATTTCCTTTTTTCAGTTTCTTCCTTTCTACCTCCCATAGGCTTTGTTGCATGTCAGTCTGGGCTATGTGTCAGAAATTCAGGGTTTGCAATGTAACTGTTTCCTACTTAGCTTTGACATATTCTTGAAACTCAATCAAAAACATCTTCTTATAAACAACAATGGCTTTACAAGTTGCAGGGCAAAATGTAGCTTCACTAGGCACATTCAATTGTTCAGTCAATTCCTACTCTTGTTGCGAGATAAACTCTTGTTGCTGCAGTGGAGAAGACTGTGCTTCCTCCAAAAACTACATAGTAGCAGTAGCCAAGTCATCAAGATTTGGTAATATTTGCTCATTATGCTCCATTTCCTTTGTCTCAACTTGTTCCTCTTTAGAAATGAATGAAATTTGTGCAACATTTTCGGACACATTCAGAGAGACATCAAATTTAGACTCTACAGACCCTTATAAAATTATAATAACCTTTGGTTGAGGTGAAGCAGGGGAGGTCTTAGATTGTTTCCTTGTGGAAACTCTTCTTGGCACTGGTGCGGTTGCAGGAGGTGTGCTGGTAGCCTTTCTCTTTCTGGTCTGCTTAGAGGGTTTTTCCCTACCAGAGGATGATGGTGAACTGGTGTCAACAACAGGTGTTGCTATAGGAGAGATGGCTACAGAGGAAGGTGCTGTAGGAGAAGAGCATTGCCTTTTCTGAGAACAAGGGTCAGACTCTGGGGTTTGTTCTACCCCAGACGACTCACCTACCTTTGTTTTTCCTTTCTCTCTCCTGGTGGCAGACCTAGTTTGTATCTGAACAAAGGATTCCGATGGGGGAGCTGCAAGACCAGGTGCTACAGGAATAAATGACCCTTGCCCTATTCTACTGGTAGACGCAATTTATTTAGGCTGTGGGGTAAGTACCCTAGGGGGTTGTGGAATTTGCAAACTCTTTTGGGCAATGAATTATTGTCAGGAAAGAGGTGAGACATCTCTCAAAGAGCGTTCAATCAGTAATTTGATAAGGCCATGCTGAGCAACAGAATTATCTTTCCCTTGTTGGGTTCCATGGGAACTTTGTTCTAGAAATTTTAACAAGAAATTTAGAACATTTACAATTAATCCATGCCTCATATGGCTTAATAATTTGAAATGATAAGAATGCAGGTAGGAGAAAAAATCTTCACAGGTTAAATACATGATTATGTAAGCAGCATATTCTGAATAAGGAGGAGGCAATGATACCTGCTTGCATCCCTGCTTGGAGACTTCCAAAGGTCCACTAGTGGGCATTGAAAACTTAGCCCTTGCAGCGGTAGCATCTGAAGAAAATTTTTCTCTAACGGCTGGAAGCTCGATTACTTCAGCAATTTTGTCTTTAGTTGCAACAACCGTTAGACCCCATACAGTAGCTTCCCCTTCATAAAGGGTTCTCAAAAATTCTCCAGCAGCCTCCTCGTCAAAAGCATTTAAACTCAAGAAGTAGTTTAACCATCCACAGAGGCTGAATGCCTGGACTATTTGAGGATTTTGCAATAATAATTCATGAGCTATAGGCTCATGTCACACTAACTAACCACCCATGTTCATAGTTTTTCCCCTAGCTGAACTCAATTCCTTACTAAAAATTCAAATTTTTTGTTTCCCTTTCTGTTCTAGTTTTTCTTCTGTCATGCCGTCACATTTCTTTTCTTTTCCAAAAATGAACTTTTTAAACAAGTAGTCTTAATTGTAATTTACAAGAAAAATATGCAATAAAGAAGGACATGCAATCACATTTGGAAAGTACCAGAAAAGTATTAAATAAAGGTTATTTGCATAGTTATGGCAGTGGTGAAAAGACAGGTTTTAAAAGGTGGATTACCCCACCCCCTACTTAGAGTATGACATGTGTCCTCACATGTACTAAAGAATAGGTGGAGATTGGGTAATAATGACTGGTATTGTCATAGCAGTAAATGAATAGAATAAAATAAATCAAATATGCAATAACAAAATATATGGCATACCTTTGATAATTGCATGTATGTGTGAAGAAAGATGATGGCATCTGCATGAGTTGATAGTTGGGAATGATATCATAATTAAGGGTGTTGTGGATGGATGAAGTGGATGGATGACGTGGGTGGATGAGATGAATGGATGGAATGGATGGATGAGATGGATGGATGGAAGATAAAGAAATGATATGGGGGCGATAAATGAGAATGGAGAAAAAGGGGTTTCCTTTTAAAAAGAAAAACTTTATTATGAGCATGTTTTTTGAAAATTACGGTGAAGCTGTAGGAGAAAGGCTAAAGCCTTTAGCTACAGGAAGAGTAGTAGGAGGAACCTAAATGAACTATTTCATGAATTCCTCCTTTGATACTGGTTTATGGTACAATTGGAGTTGGTGGCCATTAACTAGCAATTTGAAACAGACTGGATCAATTTTCACCGACTGTAAAACTCCGTTGTCGAACACATTCTCAACTTCATAGGGACCAAGCCAGCGTGTTGTGAGCTTACCTTGGTTCTCTTGATATCTGGAATCATATAATAGAGCCCAATCACCAGTAGAAATTTTTTTGGTTTTGATGTGTTGATCATGCCATTTCTTCCTTTGCTATTGGATTGCTTCTGTATGCTATAGGGTGGCGTTTCTCATTTTGTCCAAAGCATTTAGCTATAGGAGATGGTCCTTCTATGCTTCAGATATTTCCATATTGAGCTCAAGAGCTGTCCTCAAAGTTTTGTGTTCAAATTCGATGGGCAACATAACTATTTTTTGATAAAGCAGCTCAAAAGGTGTAAACCCAGTTGTTGTCTTCCATGTAGTTCTGTAAGCCCAAACGGATTCAAGAAGTCTACTGCTCCAATCTTTTCTATGGATCTGCACTATCTTTGTGAGGATCGCCTCAATTTCCCTATTTCTTACCTCCGCCTGACCATTGGCTTGAGGGTGATAGGGACTAGACTTCCTATGTTTGATTTTATAGTCATTCATTAGTGCAGTGATCAGATTCGATGTGAACTGAGCTCCCTTATTAGTTACAAGCTCTCTGGGAACTCCAAATCTTGTGAAAATTTGTTCATATAGAAATTCAACAACTTTATTATCCCGAGCATGAGTCATAGCTTTTACCTCAACCCACTTTGTTACATAGTCTGTGCAGACTAGAATGTATGATTTTCCATTTGATGGTGGATCAATTGGTCCCACAGAATCCATTCCCCATTTATCAAAAGGGGTGACTATTACCTGTGGATATAGTGTCATTGCATCTAACTTGGTTGGTCTTCCCATACACTGGCATCGGTCACATTTCCTTGTATAGGCCACAACATCCTTGTGTAATGTTGGTCAATAGTACCCTACTATAAGAACCTTCATTGATATTCTTTTTGCTGCAAAATGTCTCCCACATGGTTCATCATGGCAAGCATGCAAGATATCATAAGTCTCATCTTTTCTTACACATCTTTGCATTACTTGATCAGGTCTAGTATAAAACAGACAATTTGGAATATATGAAAAGTTAAAACTTTTCTCTATTAACAATTTCTTTTCTTTTGGAGAAAAATGAGCTGGTATTCTGCTTGCTGCTAGATAATTGACAATGTTTGTGTACCATGGAGTATGTGCAACAATGGAGAACAAGTGTTCATCTGGAAACCTATCATCAATGACTTTGTGTTTAGCAGGTGCAGCTGATTGAAGTCTTAATAAAAAGTTAGCTACAACATTAGCTCTTCCTAGTTTGTCAATGATTGTAATGTCAAATTTTTGTAACAGTAGGAGCCATCGTGCCAATCTACTAGAGATAGCAGGTTTGTTCATCAAATATTTGATTGTTACATGGTCAGTATGGATGAATATCTGATAACCTGTGACATAATGCCTAAATTTATTCAAAGCATACACTACTGCAAGCAATTCCTTTTCTGTAATAGTATAGTTGAGCTCAGGACCTTGAAGGTTCTTGCTGATAAAGTAGATAGCATGCTTAATTGAATTTTATTTTTGACTTAAAAATGCTCCTATACCAAAATCAGAGGCATCAGCATGTATATGAAATGGTAAGTTCCATTTTGGACTTTGAAGAACAGGGGGTTTACTAAGCAAGTCCTTTAGTTGTAGGAAAGATTTTTCACAGGCCTCTGTCCACTCGAATTGAGAATCCTTTGTTAAAAAGCATAAAGTGGGATGGCAATTTTACTGAAATCTTTTATAAACCTTCTATAATACCTTGCATGGCCAAGGAAACTTCTGACATCTTTTTTTTTTGCAGGAGTTTGTAAATTCAGAATAACTTCAATTTTAGCAAGGTCAACCTGAATTCCATTCTTTGAAATATGATGACCTAGAACAATACCTTCTTCCATCATTAGAAAACACTTTTTACTGTTTAGAGACAAATTTTTCTCTCTACACCTTTTCAATACCTTTTCTAAATTCACCAGTGCTTCTTCAAATGTGACTCCATAAGTAGTGAAATCATCCATATAAATCTCCATACAATCATGAGATATATCAGCAAAGATACTAATTACTGCTCTCTAAAATGTTGCTGGTGTATTACATAGACAAAAAGGCAAGAACGAATAAGCAAATGTTCCCCATGGATAGGTAAAAGTGGTCTTATCTTGATCTTCAGGGGTAATTTTTATTTGATTGTACTCAATGTAACCATCGAAAAAGGAAAAATATCTTTTGCCAGATAGTGAGTCTAGTACTTGGTCTACAAAAGGTAGTGGAAAGTGATATTTTTTAGTAGAAATGTTCAACTCTCTATAATCTACACACACTCTCCATTTTCCACCTTTCTTAGGGACAATGACTAATGGAGAAATCCATTGACTATCAGAGATTGGATAAATAAAACTAGCATCAAGCAACTTTTGAAGCTCACTTTTAACTATTTCTCTAAGTGCTAGATTGACTCTTCTTTGAGGTTGCCTAACTGGTGAACAATCTTCTTTGATATATATCCTATGAGTACAAACTTGAGGATCTATTCCTTGCATATCCCCATATTCCCATGCAAAAGCTTTATGGTGTTCTTGTAGCATTTTTAATAAGTCAGCCTGTTGAGATTGTGATAGCTTGCTATTGATATTCAAACAGTGACCTGGAGACAATTCTATTTGCTTAGTGAGATTACTCATAGAATCTACAGGTGATGTTTGTACCTCTTGTGGAAGCAAGTTATGAAAAATTTCTAGAAGTTTAGGCAGTGAACTCTCAGAATTTGGTTGCTGCAAGAAATATTGTAGATGGTTGCCACTTGGATCAAATGAACTACCCATATTAGATTTGAATTGTAGAATTTGAAAAAGCAAAGCATCCTCACTCTAAAGTCATGAGAATGGATCATTTTGAAGCATCATTTATTGAGCCAAGGAATTGGCTTCTTCAGTTTCTTCCCCCATATCTGGCCAAAAAGGTTGGGATAGATCTGGTTGAGGTCTAGCAGGTGGATACAAAGCCATTTTTTTTGTGGACTGTCCATCAAAAATAGTCATATCTCCAGAATGACATCCTATAAAGGCATCAATAGTGGCTAACCATGGTCTACTAAGGATAACTGGATACCCTTCTAAAGTTTCCTTAACTGATAATATTGTGAAATCAGCAGGATACTCCCAAGATTCAAGAGTGACAATTACATCTTCCACCATCCCATCAGGTTTAACTGTGGATCTATCTGCAAGCTGCAGAACTGTGGGTGTAGACCTAATGTTTGAAATGTTCAAGGAGTCCATAGTATGCTTTGTCATGACATTAATGGCAGCACCTAATTCAATCAAAACATTTTTTACAATTTGGCCATTTATATGTATCTACACTATAGGACTTCCAGGGTCAATATACTTTGGAATTACTGCATTTCTCAACATTATATCAGCCAATTTCTCTAAGACATGAATTGTTTGGGGATCCTTTCTCTTTTGTCCAAGCTTCTTTAAATAGGCCTCTTTAATAGCTTTTCCAAAAATGGAAACATCTTTAATAGCCTGAAATAAGGGGATTTGAATTTGTATATTTTTGAGCTGATCCAAAATGTCAAAAGTGGGTTCTTCCATGGATTTAAATGCAGCACTTTGCAACCTCTAAGGAAAAGGTGGTTTGTCTTGGCTTTGCAAAATAGGCTCTTTAGAAACCATATCAAGTATAGACATATGCTCAGTAGGAACAGCAGGTACAGTAGATTCTTCAAGGGGAGAATCTGGTATTTCAGTAATTAGAGGTAGTTTTGGAGTAGGTAGAATGGTTCCAAACCTCAAATGGATGTCATTAACGTTTAAGGCATAAGCTTGATATTGGTTGGCTTCGGCAAGATACGTAGGCTATTATGGTTGTTGTTGTTGCTTATTATTGAGATTTGGCAATGGCTGGGCAGGCATAGGCATTTTTTTTGGAGGTCCAATATTTCTGGCAGTTGCTACAGAAGGTGGCATGAGGGCCTGTGGTTGTGGTTGTGGTTGTGGAAGCTATAGGAACCTAGGGGACTAATTTTTCCATTGTTGAGGACCTCTCCATTGAGGATTTTGATGCCAATTACCTGAAGGTGCGGTCCATTGTCCTTGTGGCTACTAGCAACCTCCTTAAGGAGATTGCCATTATGGGTTTTGATAATTAGGCCAGCTTGGTTGAGGTGGATTACAGGGTGGTGGTGGTCCTTATGAAAGTTGCCATTGGTTATTATAACCAGAATAAAGATTACCAAAAGTTAAAGGATCTTGAGGCATACCTTGTCTTTGAGCCCATGGTCTCCTTTGTGCAACAAAGAACACTTGATCATCATCACCTTCTACTAGCTTGAAGTTAGTAGGTAGTTGACTAGCTTCTAAATTAGCCACCATCTTGCATCTGCAGTCATGCTTCTTCTATTTGCAGTATGAACAGAACTCAGCCAAAACTGCCTCAGCTTCCTCATGTTTCTTTCGAGTTTGCATAGTGTCCAGTTGTGTAGCCATATTATTGATGATGTCCTGCTTGAAGTCAAACAACAAATTTGTTATCTCCATTCGGGAAACTCCACTAGAAGAAGACTTCCCCATTGTAGCATGATGACCTCGACCTTTCTTAACTATTGCTCGCGAGTAGTTAAGACATATTTTCTTTATATCATCCTAAGGCAGTTGGGTTATATCACCTCCACCCATCAGGTCCAGGGCGTTTATACATGCATCACTAATTCCCCTTAGAAAGAGTAATTTCTGAGAGTCCTCATTGAGAGTATGGTTTGAGTTCCTTTTTAGTGAAAAAAAAATCTGGAAATATAATCTTCCAAACTTTCATCCTCTTTCTATTGAATTCATAATATGTCATCACCTTTGCTGGCACTCTTACAATATTCCTTATACTTCTCAAGGAATTTTGTTTGCATGGCTGCCCAACTATCTACAACGCCTCTTCCCAGACTTATGAACCATCTGAGAGCTCCCTCCTTCAAGGTGGAAGGAAATAACTTTAGTTTATGAGCGTCTATGTTGTAGTCATAACTGTGACAGAGGACATCAAATTCAAACAGAAAAGTTTATGGGTCCTTCGTAACCAGGCTAAAAATGAATGGTGATTTGAAATTTTTTGAAATTTTTTGACTAACAAACTAAACTAATGCTAAAAATGACCTCTGACGAATTCTTAGTTGGATGTCATCCTTGGCAACGACACCAAAAATGGTCGCGCCCACAAAAGGATATGAGAATCATAGTAAAACCTTTCCTGGGAATTGGAAATTCCAATAGGTGACTAATATCTCTCTATGGACGTTCATTTACTTGTCAAACCAGGGGATGTATACTTTAAATGGCATGACACAATATATGCACTAAGAACTAGTTTCAGTCAAAACTTAGTGGAAATAAATGCTGGAAAGAAATTCTATCTACGCTACAGGAAGGTAATGCAAAGTTCTTTAACTCAACTATGATTTGATTAAAATAGAAACCATAACATCTACGACTAAAACAAAAACTATGAACTGGCCTTATGCTGTAGGAATAGGCATAGGGATGGATTCCCTATGTTGCAGGAGCAATACAAGACTGAGTTTGTATGAAAACTTCAAAGATGAAAGCTAACTAAAGATCAACAGAAAAGAACAACTAATCAACTAGCTATAGATACTTACTAAGTGGCCCCCCTTAGCAAGCATCTACTGATTACGTAGGTGTTGAACTCAGAACTTCATCAAATTTTATTCATGAAAATAGAATGGTATACATTGCTTTGTTGATATAGAAACTAACAACAAATTCTGTCTCTTGTCAAACAGATTCTATTTTTCATTATCATACTAACTCTTACATGATATCTACTATATCTGTCTATCACTATGCTTTTATCTTACTCTAACTATCATCTCTTTCTCACTCTCGCAGGAGTACTTTATTAAAATTAGGAGAGCAACTAACTAACTAACCCTATGAAAGAAAGACATGGAAGTAAAGTTTATCCCGGAATCAAGGAACAAACTTCTTAAATGAATTTATCTGTTCAACTTGATCTAGAGAGAATCTAGTGCTCCACTCTTTCCAGATTGATTGTCATTAAAAATATTTCCCAATGGTTTTGGTCAGAGAGTCTTCGCTAGAGCTTCCTTGAAGTTGTGCAGGAAATAGACTTTACTGCAAGGCTGAGATCGGCTGCGCTTGACTCGATCATTCTTCAACAACCTATGAAACAAAAGGTAACAAATGCGAAAGAAAAGGTGTATGGCACATACACAATATCTATTCATTAATCACACATTTAAATATATTTTATCATTCAAAAACTGTATGTGATATACCAATCGTTTAGGGAGTCAACGGGATAATAAATGTAATTAAGTCAACACAATAAGCTATAGGAATATGCAAATGTTTTGCTACAGGATATCCCCATAAAAGGTTTCAAAATAATTTTAAATAACCACGATTAACAAAAGTCAAGGCATTAAATTTTCATCATAATATCCAAACTATGAGCATATTTTGGGCTCATCAATAGGTTTTTTTTTATGGTGATGAATTTTTACTTAAGGAAAATGTTGTCAAATGTAAGTAGTGTAAAGTTGCAAAGTGTTGCAACTTTCATTTTGCTACTCATATGACCAAATGGACTATTCCAACTCATCTGGATGGGTATGTTCACACTAGGCATGGTCATCTTTTTCACCAAAATATATTGAATCACTATGAGCTATGTTCAATTGACTCAATCCCTTAAGGGTCCAAAGTGCAAAATAGCTGCAATCTTTGATTGGCTATTACTCAGAAATCGTGACACTTTAAAATTCTCTGTATGAGGGTAGAGTATTTTTTTGGGACCTTCTACAATAACCTCTCTTGGTGTTTTCTATTTCAGAGTTTTTTTCTCATGGTGATGATTTCTCAGTTGATGAAAAAGTTGTCAAATGCAAGTAGTGTAAAGTTGCAAAGTGGTGCAACTTTCATTCTACAACTCATAAAACTAAATAGACTATTCCAAAAATTTTGGATGGGTACGATTATGCTATGAATGGTCCTCTTTTTCACCCAAACATGTCAAATCACTTCAAGCTATGTTCAACTAGCTCAATCTATTATAATGACATGCAAAGCAAAGGAAAAGAGAAAGATTCACACAACAATTGACAAGTCTAATTTTTCCATACTAAAAGCATATGATTGCATGAAAGAGGTAAAACATTTAGGTGTCAAAATAGTTTAGCAAATCCTAAGGCTTTTCATTACCATGTGGGTTATGATGCTATTACTTTGTGGATCTCATACTTACATTGAAATGATTATTATTAATATCTTGTATTTAGGTAAATTTCTTATTCCTGTTATGGATTTAATGACCTATGAAAATTGGATATGAAAAGTAGAAAATGGAATAGAAAAGCATACAAGATCCATTAAAGACATAACATGAATAAGAAATTTACCTAAATACAAGATATTAATAATAATCATTTCAATGTAAGTATGAGATAAGAGGTTTTTAAAGAGAAGGTACAATAGGTTACACTATAAATATCTATCTTCCCTCTCCTCCTAGCTTTATTCCTTTTAAATTCTTCCTTGGATTCCATATTGAATTAGCACATAAGTAAATGATACATTGTTAGTGAATATTTTTTGGAAATCTTGAAGTTGTTTAGCATCAACTATTAAACTTATTTAGCATCAATCAATAAATAATCAAGACAAACCATGAAGGAAAACAATGAGAAATGTTAGGGCTAACCAATTAATAAGTATACACATGAATAAGTCAAGCATACTTGTGAATAAGTGAAGCACAAGTACTCAAACACACATAAGCCTTGAAGTATACACATTAATACAAGGTATATGCATGAATACAAGGTATATACATGAAGACATGTAAGTCACAAAGTATACATTGGAATACACATAATTCACAAAGTATACATGTAAGTTGTAAAGTATACACTTGAATACACATGAATCATATCTATTGAACCATGGATTTATAATGCAAATATTGACACCATCGATAAATAGAGGAGGTAATTGATAAGGAGTCGAGTAAACAAATATTTTGGAATGGTATGAAGAAATAGGGATACAATGCTAAAGGGTAGAGATAGTTGGAGGATACCTAAGAAGAGTTTTCTATATATGGATCTATTAATAAAATGTGTAATATAAGTGATACAAACCTTTTTTAAGTGTTGGGAACTAGAAATATTCACTTCTTATACTATAATGTATAGTAGATGATAAGGATGGTTGATGTTTCCTTAAAAAAAATTCATGTGGAAAAAGAGATCTTAAACCTAATGAATAGATTACTTAGATCAATCTTTTTTGCATCAACGTTACAAGTCAAGAGAACAAGGAATTTGTATTGGCTAAAAACCTAGAAGTAGAGCCAATTTTCCTTGACTTGGTTTCTTTCCCTTGCAATTCCATTGAATTTGGTGTGAATTTTATTGAGCTAATTAACTATGAAACCTAATATGAAGACACAATTTATTCACATATATGCCATAGGAAACAAAAAAATAGAAGTAGATCTGAAAAGGATAGAGTTATATGTACCTGCCATAAAATTTCATAGCTAAATTGGAAGGTCAATTATGGTATCTCCCTTGTTTTGAAAGTGCAATTCAAGATCCACAACTTTTTGTGATGAAAGATATAGGTTTTCACTCTTCTTTCCTACTCTACAATTTTTCATAGGTTTGAATGTGAACCTAAAAATGAAAATAAACAAGAATAAAGGGGTGGCTATATAGGATTTTTCCTTGGTCAAACCTCAATTTTGGTATTTCTACCTCTACAAATAGCCAATTTATTGATAAATAAACATGTGTGCTTTAAACCTTAACTCTATCTATGATTGTGGAAAGATGATATTCAATATAAATGATAACAACCCTACTACAATGTATTAAATAAGGATTCCTAAATGACACAAGCAAGATCAAGCCAAGAGAAAAGTCAAATACCCTAGGGAAATCAAATGCTCAAATACCTCTCTTATGGTAGTAAGGAGATCAATTCTAAAGATGGGAACACACTGAAAATAAGTCAAAGTGCTTGAAGTAAGAAAATCTATCTCCAAAACCTATTTTACATTATGTCATTTGATTGGAATTAATTTACAATCATTGTGATAGCCTGAATGAAGTAAAAAATTCCTTTGTAATTATGTAAAACCAGATGAGTTTTGGTAGAGCTTTGCTAGATTGTAATTTTTCATTTTTTTCTTAATTTGAAATAATAATTCATATATTTATGATGGAATATAGGAATAAAAAAAAGTGTAGGATGACTCATTTAAATTTAATTTTCATGATTATTTTATTACCAAGTCTCATTTTCAAATTCACATCCCCAAAATTAGAAACTGACATAAATAAAAAACAAAAATTGATCAAAAAAACATCTAAACTATGACACTCAAACCATTGTCTAGCAATTTTGCAAATATTTAGGTTTTATTTGTGTTGTTTTCTTAATTAGGACTCATTTAGAAATGAGACTTTTTTGGGCTTAATTTGGTGAAATATGATCGAGAAGGAACTTTTCAAGATAGCACTAACACATTAGCCTAAGTTGAACAGAAAGGTCAAGGATGAGTTTTTCTAAAATGTACTAAAGGTACAAACATTAGAGCATGTTCTAAATAAAGAGTGAATTTTTTTCATGATTATTTGATTACCAAGTCTCATTTTTGAATTCACATCCCCAAAATTAGAAACTTACATAAATAAAAAAAACCAAAATTGATCAAAAAAATACCTAAACTATTACAATAGAACCATTGTCTAGTAATTTTGAAAGTATTTAGGTTTTATTTATGTTGTTTTCTTAATTAGGACTCATTTAGAAAATGAGAATTTTTGGGGCTTAATTTGGTGAAATATGATTGAGAAGGAACTTTTCAAGATAACACAAACACATTAGCCTAAGTTGAATAGAAAGGCCAAGGCTGAGTGTTTCTAAAATGTACTAAAGGTACAAACATTAGAGCATGTTCTTAATAAAGAGTGAAATTATACTTTCACCTTTAGGGAGTATAATTTTTGGTGCTACATTTAGCCCCCACTTTAGTGGCCATATGAAACTACATGCGTGTGGAAGATAAAGTGTTGAAAAGTAAATTACATAATAAAAAAGATAGCCAAAAGGATATTATAGAAGATATAAAACATTCACCAAGAAATACAATGGAGCCCCTAATGTGGTAACCACTAATTTCCTTGTCTATGTTATTGCTCACTGTGATGCTTTGATAGATTTTTTCCAAGCATGCATAGTTTTCTGGAAAGCACCTATTTTAATATTTTAGCCATAGCAACTAGGAAGTGAGTAGTTTGATAAAATGGTTTGTTACAAATGTATGGAAAATGTGGTAGTGTAGAAAAGGTTTTGAGCTTTTTTAAAAAATACCTCAAATAAATTAGGTCTCATGGTAATGGACATCACCATAAGACCACATTTTTGTGAGGATTTTTTTCAAACAAATCATTGGGTTGTATATGCTATTGCTTACTATTATTCATTCATAGATTTCTTCCAAGCATCCATAGCATAGAAAAGGTAGTGAACTATTTTAAAAAATGCCTCAATAAAAAGTGGTCTCATGGAATGTCATGACAAGCAAATTTTGTTGGTAACTGCTCCTAGTTATTACTTATGCTATGTGAAGTAATTTCATCACTTCTTGTATTGAATTTCTAAACAACTATATTGTAATTGAAATTTTGTTATCTATCAACATCTAGTTATTAGTTATGCAATGTGAAGTAAAGCCTTGAGTTTGAAAGATGTGCAATGCATCGAATCAACAATATGAATATAAACTACACAAATTTACTAAGTACAATTCATTAGTTAAACTCTTTATTCTATTACCTATGTGAAGGTTTGTATAACTCCACTAGCACTATGAGTTGTTCCTGTGAAACCTCCATATTAGCCTATTCAACATCCAAAATCAAATATTATAATACCATTCATATAAAAATGCTATTCACATGTAATATTTATAATTTTTTACTAGTTACATACCTTAGCGGTAGATGCAGTGGAGTAATAAATAGGTGGAGGATCAGTGTATCTAGTATCAACATTGTGACCCAAAATTTTTATTATAATCATTAAACTAAATTAGTTAATCTTGCATTTCCATAGTTGAACTTATAGGATCGTTCAACCTCATGATTAACTCAATTTTTTTTTGTTTTGACTTACCCCCATTAAATTTTGTTGAGTACTTGGAGGATGTTGAGGAATTGGAGGAGGATTTTTTTGTTGTGGTTGTTGAGGATTTCATTTGTGTGTTTTTTTCTATGGTTGTTAATTATTTTGAGGAGGGTTTTGAGGTTGATTAACATCTACTACAAGTTAAATGAATGAATATAAAAAACAACCTAAAATTACCTATTTAACAACAAATTCACAAAAAAAAAAAACAAAGCTTACTTATTTTACCTCCCTATCAATGTGGCAACATCTCAATGATCAAATTGTAATAATTTGATGAGGAAATTTCAAATTTTTCTCCTTCCAATAGGTGAGAGAAAAAATGCTAGGTTTTCTGACACATGCTACAAAAAACATAGTGAAAATGAAAGGAAGTGGTTTGCTTCTTTCTTTTGTCTTAATAAGCTATAATGTACTCATTTTATAATGTGAGCATGTTATAGGATCAATGTGATAGAGCCTTATCCTTAGTCACACCAAGCCATAACGTGAGCGTGTTATAATGTGCTCGTGTTATAACACACTCTATCCTTTCAATTTCCTTTTTATTATTTTGGTCACAATTTGGCTGCCCATCTTTTTTCACATGCCCACCTTATTGAAGACTCCCCTCATTATCATAACATGATTCAAAGTTCCTTACAACAAGTTCATACCCTACTAACATGCAATAAAATGATGTGGGAGTCAAAATTCAAGATATAAGTCTGATCAACTTAGACATTAGTTTCCATCAAGATGAGTTACCTTCACTACAAGGGAAAAATCAATATGATGCTTCATGATAATAGCTATTTTCAAATGGAAAAGCATTAAATAAACCCTTGTTGATAATTGATCAACCCTTAATGTGTGTAGTGTAACCCATTTGGATAATCTTGGCATAGATAAATCAAGAATTGAACTTGATTCCTTATCAATTTGAGGATTTGACAATGTAGGACAACAAACACTTGGAGTGATCACATTACCTATTATGGTTGAAAAAGTTACATTACAAACCCCAATCCATGTTATACCTTGTGATCTTTCATATAATCTTCTTTTAGGTAGACCATGGATTCATGCAATGAATGAGGTGCCTTCTACTCTTCATCGTAAAATGAAGTATATCTATAACAACAAAGTGTATACAATCAAAGCCAATCTTGAGCCTTGTAGTGTTTTACAACTTGAAAAAGACAAGTAAAATACTTTGAAAAAATTGACACCAACTACAAAAGTGCAACTTGTGCAATAAAAAGATAAAAAGAATCACATTAAAAAAGTTACAAAATTATTGGAAGATGATTGGGGTTCCTTAGAATTCACACCTACATTCATGGGAGAATACAGGATCATAAAAAAATATTCTAAAAAGTGAAAAGAAAAAGTGGTAATGTAAATAGAAAATTCAAAAAAATCTACGTCAACCATTTTATAAGAAGAAGAAAATTATAAAACAAACCTTGATGAAGTTGATTATGAGTAACCACTGAATCTAAAAGAAATTAAAAAGCTTTATGGAAGAGGTTATGAACTTATGAAACAAATTGGTTATAGTGGAAAAGGATGCGGTGCTAGAAAATAAGGTATTTGTGTCCCTATAGAGCCTAACATGCAGGAAATGACTAATGTTCTTGGTTATTATTCCTCAAGAGAAACAAAACAACCTTCACTCAATGCTAACACTATTACAGAAGATTCTTCTTAGCCAACTTTAACATTAATTCATCCTAAATTGATTGAAACTAGTGTCCTTGCTTATTTTCCTTTGAAAGAAATGAACAAAACAAAGAAGTATTTGCTTAACGTTAATGTCATCACACAAATCACTCCAAGGAGATGTCTTAGTAACAATTGGAGTTTGTTATATTTTACACCCTCCTTGCATGGAGAGAACAAAATATCACAATCTAAATAGCCTTGTGTAAGTATGACATCTTGTACTAAGAAAAAGATATCTTTGTCACAAAATAAAGGAACATAATCTACTATTGATCAAGAGTGTATCTTGTTGAGACTCCTCCAAGATCATTTGACATCTCTCCCTCCAAGAACATGAAATAAATTTTACAACAAAAATTCATTTTGCGCATATCATAGAGTTCATGGTCATTTGAATGGTGATAAGTCTATCACTTATTTACTTTGAGGTCGAGGAGTGCTCCTGCTACTCCTCCTAAGGTTTTGTTACTGAGCAAGCCTTATCTATTACAATAACAAGTAAAGACATTAATATATAGAAATCAAATTATAAAAAATGATATATTTAACAAAATAATCACTCACCACCTCTAGATGATCACTCTCCTCAAGGGAAATATTTACATGCCCATGCTCTAACATTCTGAATCCCTATAGAAACCATCAAACAAGAAATTAAACTACGAATCAATAAAGGTTTGATTTTTCACTAACTAATAGCTATAACAACGAATGTAAATTTAAATTTAGTAATATAACTCATACCCTCATGAGAGGCATCGAGGAGTCTATAGAAGAAGAAACACCAAGCTCTATTTCCCTATGAACATTTGGATGTGTTTAATTTTGTAATATCTAAAAATAAAACAATAAAATATTCAATCACAAAAACTACAATAGTGATGCACATCATGGATTATAATGTATGAAATAATGAACAAAATTTTGAGTACTTATTGAACTATGTATTTATTACTATCATGCTTAATATTTTCCCTAACCATAGCTTGTTTGAAAGCACCATTTTTAGGGTTTTACCCATAGCAGCAAGGTGGTGAACCGTTTGATAAAATGATTTGGTAGATATGCACAAAAAAATTGGTAGCATAGACAAGGTAGTGAATTGTTGAAAAAATTGTCTCAAAGAAATGCAGTCTCATGGTGATAGAATTACATTAAAAACACATGTTCCATGGTATTCCATCACCATGAGATCGTATTTCTTTGAGGAATTTTTTCAAACAGTTCATTGCCTTTTCTATGGTATTATGTTGGGATGGGGTGGATGGTATAGTGTGGTCTTGGTTATGAGATGGAGGAGGATCATGACATGAAGAGGGAGGTGTGAGGATATGAACAAGTGGAATAAGAGGTGGAAGGTTCCATGGATTGGTAAATTGAGGATGAGAATGGGGAACTTCAAAAGAATTTGCAGGGGAACTTTGGCTAAAGGCTTGGTTTCTATTATTTAAGCAGTGAGGTGTTTGAAAAAATGCATCAAAGAAATGTGGTCTCATGGTGATGGAATGGCATTCTATCACCATGAGACCATATTTCTTCAAGGAATTTTTTCATACTCAATCACTTGTCTATGTTATTGCTTACTATTATGCTTCAATGATATATATTTTCCAAGCATCCATAGTTTGTTGGAAAGCACCTATTTTAGGCTTTTAACCATAGTAGCAAGGAAGTGAGTAGTTTTATAAAATGATTTGGTAGACATGTATAGAAAATGTGGTAGCATAGAAAAGGTGGTGAGTTGTTTGAAATAATGCCTGAAAGAAATGTGGTTTCATGATGATGGAATGGAATTCCATCACCATAAGACCACATTTGTTCGAGGAATTTTCTCAAACTACACATTGCCTTGTCTATGTTATTGCTTACTATTATGCTTTGATAGATTATGTCCAAGCATCCATAGTTTGTTGGAAAAAACCTTTTTTAGGATGTTAGCCATAGCAGCAAGGAAGTGAGTAGTTTGATAAAATGCTTTGGTAGAAATGTATGGAAAATGTGGTAGCATAGAAAATGTAGTGAGCTATTTGAGAAAATGCTTCAAAGAAATATGGTCTCAGGGTATGTGTAGGATCACATGTGATGTGCCAAAAAGTGGCGATATGATGGGTATGCGTAGGATAGTGTGGTTGATAACTTTTTTTTTACTCAAACTTGATGAAATGAAAAAGGCTTTTAGACGTGATTCTCAAATTTCCACCAATATAAATTATGGTTTACTTTGAATTTACATAATAGGATTAAAAAAATTAAAAAATCATGAAGTTTTAACCAAGTTAAGGTGGTCAAACATACAAATTTTTATATTTTTTAAAAGTTGTAATACAAAAATAATAATTAATTATTTACGTGGAATTTTTTAAAAAAAAATATGCATCACATCAAGACATGAGTCCTCTACTTCTATGTAAAATATTATAAGAAAATATTATCATTTTATTGTGGTTAGGGTGGTTAGACAGATACCTATTTCTTATTTTTTCCCTAAAATTTGAGTACTACTGCATTGAAATTTCAAATCTTTACCAAATAGATTTTTTTTCTTTTAAATAAACCTAGTAGTTTAGAAACTACATTCAATTTTCTATAGATTCTATTCTTACATATTTTTGAAATAATATAGATAACTTATTTAAATTTTTATGTCAAGTTGCCTAACTCTGATTTTTCTAAATGTTTTACCATGCAAGGGCCTATTTTTTCCATGATGATCCTGCACATACCCCTCATGGTGATGCAATGGCATTCCATCACCATGAGACCACACTTCTTTAAGAAATTTTTTCAAACTACTCATAGTCGTGTCTATTTTATTGAGCTTACTATTATGCTTTGATAGATTTTTTCTAGGCATCCATAGTTTGTTTGAAAACACTTATTTTATGCCTTTAGCCATAGCAACAAGGAAGTGAGTAGTTTGATAAAATTCTTTTGTAGACATGTATGGAAAATGTGGTAGCATAGAAAAGCTGGTGATTAGTTTGAAAAAAAGCCTCAAAAATAACATCCCTCAATTTTTTCTATCTCATAGGTGTTTTTCCATGGTGATGCATTTTTAGCTGAGGAAAATATTGTCAAATGTAAGTTGTGTGAAGTTGCAAAGTGGTGCAAATTTTGTTTTACTACTCATATGACCAAGTGGACTATTCCAACACATCTAGATGGTTACGTTCACACTAGGCATGGCCATCATTTGCACCAAAATATGTTCAATTGACTCAATCCCTTAAGAGTCCAAAGTGCAAAAAGCTACAATCTTTGACTGGCTATTACTTAGAAACTACAATGCTTAAAAATTCTCTATATGAGGGTGGGGGATTTTGTTGGCACCTTCTACAATAACCTCTCTTGGTTTTTGTTATCTCAGAGTTGTTTTCTCATGGTGATGACTTATCAGTTGAGGAAAAAGTTATCAAATGCAAGTAGTGTAAAGTTGCAAAGTGGTGCAACTTTCATTCTACAACTCATACAACCAAACAGATTGTTCCAATATTTTTGGATGGGTACATTTATGCTAGGCATTGTCCTCTTTTTCAGCCAAACATTTTGAATCACTTTGAGCTACATTCAATAGGCTCAATCCATTATAATGACATGGAAAGCAAAGGAAAAGAGAAAGATTCACACAACAATTGACAAGTCTAAGTTTTCCATACTAAAAGCATATGATTACATGAAAGAGGTAAAACATCTAAGTGTCAAAATAATTTAGCAAATCCTAAGGCTTTTCATTCTCGTATGGGTTATGATCCTATTACTTTGTGGATCTCACACTTACATTGAATTGATTATTATTAATATCTTGTATTTAGGTAAATTTCTTATTCCTATTATGGCTTTAATCACCTATGAAAATGGCATATGAAAAGTAGAAAATGGAATAGAAAAGTATACAAGAGCAATTAGAGGTTTGTAAAGAGAAGGTACAATAGGTTACACTATAAATATCTATCTTCCCTCTCCTCCTAGCTTTATGCCTTTTAAATTCTTCCTTGGATTCCATATTGAATTAGCACATAAGTAAATGATACATTGTTGGTGAATCATTTTTGGAAATATTGAAATTGTTTAGCATCAACTAATAAAGTTATTTAGCATCAATCAATAAATATTCAAGACAAACCATGAAGGAAAACAATGAGCAATGTTAGGGCTAACCAATTAATAAGTATACACACGAATAAGTCAAGCATACATGTGAATAAGTGAAGCACAAGTACTCAAACAAATGTAAGCCTTGAAGCATACACATTAATACAAGGTATATGCATGAATACAAGGTATACACATGAAAACATGTAAGTCACAAAGTATCCATTGGAATACACATAAGTTGTAAATTATACACTTGAATATTTACATAAATCATATCTATTGAACTAGGGATTTATAATGCAAATATTGACACCATCGATAACAAATATTTCTATTAACCAAATAGCCATGTAGGCACGCATCAATATATATTGATATAAGTATAAAATATATACAAAATAGCCATATAGGCATACACTGTCAAATATATGCAATACAAAATATGTCCAAAAATGCCATATAGGCATACGACAAAGGGCTCTGGAATCAAAATTTATTTCTCTCCATGCTATTGAAACAAACTCTTGTGCTTTGTTGGTCGTCCGGATGGCGAAAAGTTTGTCACTCATTTACTCTAAGGTCAAGGAGTGCTCTTGTACTCCTCCTAAGGTTTAGTTTATGATCAAGCCTTATCTATTACAATAACAAGTAAAGAAATTAATATATATAAATTAAAGTTATAAAAATTATATATTTAGCAAAATAATCACTTAGCGCCTCTTCATGATCACTCTCCTTGAGGGAATTATTTTCATATGCATGCTATTTTTTGTTGAACCCCTATAGAAACCATCCAAAGAGAAATTAAACTACAAATCAATAATGGTTTTATTTTTCACTAACTAAAAGCTCTAATAACGAATGCAAATTAAAATTTAGTAACTTTCCTCATACCCTTGTGAGAGGAATTGAGGATTCTATAGTAGAAGAGACACCAAGATCCATTGCTCTATGAACATCTAGAGGTGTTTCTGCTTGCAACATCTAAAAAATAAAACAACAAATTATTGAATCATGAAAACTACAATAGTAATGCATGTCATGGATTATAATGTATGAGATAATAAACAAAATTTTTGAGTACTTATTGAACTATATACTTCTTACTATCATGCTTACTATTTTCCCTATCCATAGCTTGTTTGAAAGCACCTGTTGTAGGATTTTATCCATAGTAGCAAGGCAGTGAACCATTTGATAAAATTCTTTGGTAGAAATGTACGAAAAATTGTGGTAGCATAGAGAAGGTAGTCAACTGTTTGGAAAAATGCCTCAAAGAAATGTGGTCTCATGGTGATGGAATTCCATTCCAAACAAATGATTCATGGCATTCCATCACCATGAGACCACATTTCTGAGGCATTTTTCAAATAGTTCATTGCCTTCTCTATGGTATTATGTTCAGATGGGGTGGATGGTATAATGTGGTCTTGGTTAAGTGGTGGAGGGTGATCATGACATGAAGAGGGAGGGGTGGGGCTATGAACAAGTGGAATCAAAGGTGGAAGGTTCCATGGATTGGTAAATTGTGGATGAGGATGAGGGACTTGAAAATAATTTGGAGGGTAATTTTGGCTAAATACTTGGTTTCTATTCTTTAGGTAGTGATATATTTGAAAAAATACCTCAAAGAAATGTGGTCTCATGGTGATGGAATGTCATTCCATCACCATGAGACCACATTTCTTTGAGTCATTTTTTCAAACTACTTACTACCTTGTCTATGCTATTGCTTACTATTATGCTTTGATAGATTTTTTCCAAGCATCCACAATTTGTTGGAAAGCACCTTTTTTAAGATTTTAGCCATATCAGCAAGGAAGTGAGTAGTTTGATAAAATGATTTGGTAGACATGTATGGAAAATGTGGTAGGATAGAAAAGGTGGAGAGGTGTTTGAAAAAATACCTCAAAGAAATGTGGTCTCATGGTGATGGAATGGCATTCCATCACCATGAGATCACATTTCTTTGAGGAATTTTTTCAAACTACTCATTTCCTTGTCTATGCTATTTCCTACTATTATGCTTTGATAGATTTTTTCCAAGCATCCATATTTTTTTTGGAAAGTACCTATTTCATGCTTCTAGCCATAGCAACAAGGATGTGAGTAGTTTGATAAAATTCTTTGGTGGACATGTATGGAAATGTGGTAGCATAGAAAAGGTGATGAGATGTTTGTAAAATGTCTCAAATAAATATCGTCTCATGGTGATGGAATGGAATTCCATCACCATGATACCACATTTCTTCAAGTAGTTTTTTCAAACTACTCACTACCTTGTCTATGTTATTGCTTACTATTATTCTTTGATATATTTTTTCCATTCATCCATAATTTGTTGGAAAGCACCTATTTTAAGATTGTAGCCATAGTAACAAGGAAGTGAATTGTTTGATAAAACTATTTTATAGACATGTATGGAAAATGTGGTAGCATAGAAGAGGTGGTGAACTATTTGAAAAAATTCCTCAAAGAAATGTGGTCTCATGGTGATGGACATCACCATGAGACCACATTTCTTTGAGAATTCTTTTCAAATAGATCATTGCATCGTCTATGCTATTGGTTACAATTATTCTTTCATAGATTTTTTCCAAGCATCCATATCATAGAAAAGGTAGTGACCTATTTGAAAAAATGCCTCAATAAAAGTGGTCTCATGGAATGCCATGACAAGCAAATTTAGTTGGAAATTGCTCCTAGTTATTACTTATGCTATGTGAAGTAATTGGATCACTATTGATGTTGACTTTCTAAAATACTATATTGTAATTGAAATTTTATCATCTATCAACATCTAGTTATTAGTTATGTAATGTGAAGTAATTCCTTGAGTTTGAAAGATGTGCAATGCAATCTAATCAACAATATGAATATAAACTACACAAATATATTAAGTACAATTCATTAGTTAAACTCTTTATTCTATTACCTACATCAAGGTTTGTACAACTCCACTGGCACTATGACGTGTTCCTGGAAAACCTCAAATGTTAGCCTATTCAACATCCAAAATCATATATTAGAATACCATTCATATAAAAATGTTATTCATGTGTAATATTTATAATTCTTTATTAGTTACATACCTCAGTAGTAGATGTAGTGGAGTATTAAACAGGTGGAGGGCTCGTGTATCTAGTATCAACACTATGACCCTAAAATTTTATTACAATCATTAAACTAAATTAGTTAATCTTGCATTTCAAAAATGAAATTTAATAAATCAAATTCAATGAACACACTAAAAGTTACTTGAGTATCAATGCCCAAAGCCTCATTCAAAATTTCATCTACCATCGCCATCTTCATAGCTATAAATGTATTCTACGCACTAGCATCCTAAGTGTCTGTGTGGCCATATGTACAATCCAACTTGAAAACTTGATAAGAATGGGGTTGAAGCCTACCCCTAAAAGTCCCTCCTAGATGGCACTATACTATAGGATTGGCATGTTGGATGATACTCTAGGTCAAAGAGTTGATAGACTGCAAGGTTTCCACCTTAGCACTCTCCTTCATGATGGAAGGGATAATGACATGCTCACTTGTCGGCCTAGCGAGAGCTCATCTCCCTTACCACCAAGGACCCTATTGTGCACTTGGTCTATCTTATGCCAACCCTCCACCTCTCCCCTAAAAGTCCCTCATATCAAAATAGTTGGGGATTTTGTTGAGGATGAACTAAAACAATAGTTTCCTTAAGAAATATTGGGGGAATTCACAATTTTTGCATGGTGGATAGTCAAAAACCTTGTACCACCTATCCCAAAAATTGTGCCTAATCCCTTGGTGGTGGTGCCAATGGATAGGAAACATCTTGGCATTAAGCTCAAGATTTTGATTTGTGTGTGGGTCAGTGAATAGTGAGCACAAATCATATTTTGTAATTTTTTCATCTCTTCTTTATTTGATAATTTATCTGCATAAAAATTCCTCCACGTCTACATCCTATCTGTCCAACCACTTAATTGTTTATTGATTGCATCTACATGTGTTCATTTTTTTAAAATGAAATCACAAGTGTTCTTCTTTCCACAGTTGAACTTACAGGATCATTCAACCTCGTGATTAACTTAATCTATTTTTGTTGTTTTCAATTATCCCCATTAAATTTTGTTGAGTACTAGAAGGATCTTGAGGAATTGGAGGAGTTTGTTGTTGTGGTTGTTGAGGATTTTGAGGAGGGTTTTGAGGTTGATTAAAATCTCCTACAAATTAAAGAAATGGATATCAAAATCAACCTAAAATTACCTACTTAATAATAAATTCATAAAAATAATCAATGCTTACTTATTTGACCTCCTCGTTGATGTGGCAGCATGCTGGTGATGAAAGTACAAAAATTCGATGAAGAAATTGCAACTTTTTCTCCTTCCAAAATGCGTGCACAGAAATTTAGGGTTTTCTTGCCATGGGCAAAAAAAACACAATAAAAATAAAATGATGTGGTTTGATTTTTATTTTATTTTAATAAGCTAGAACATGCTCACATTATAATGCGAGCACATTATAATGCGAGTGCGTTATAATGCGAGCACATTATAATGTGAGTGCGTTATAATGCGAGCACATTATAATGTGAGCGCGTTATAATGCGAGCACATTATAATGTGAGTGCGTTATAATGTGAGCACATTATAATGCGATCACATTATAGGCTCGATGTGACTGTGTCATAGGCTTGGTCACACCAAGCCATAGTACTAGAATGTTATAACACACCTGTGTTATAATAAGCTCGTTTTATAACATTTTAGATTTATTTTAAAATTTTGGCCACAATTTGGCCCCCCATCCTTTTTCACCCGCCCAACTTATTCAAGCCTCCACTCATTATCATAACATGATTCAAAGTTCCTTACAAAAATTTCATATCCCCCTAATGTGCAATCAAATGATCTAGAAACCTAAATTCAAGCTATAGCTATGATCAACTTAGACATTCCATCCTAATGAGTTAACTTTGATAGAAGTGTAAAAAAATGAAGCTTTCATGATAATAGTTATTTTCAATAGGACAAGGATAAAATGAACCCTTGTTGATAATGGCTCAACCCTTAATGTGTTTAGTGTAACCCTCTTGGATAATCTTGGAATAGATAAGTCAAGAATTGAAACTAATTCCTTATGTATTCAAGAATTTGACAATGTAGGAAAATAACCACTTGGATTGATCACATTACCTATTACAATTGACAAAGTCACATTACAAATATTGATTGATGTTATACCTCATGATCTTTCATATAATCTTCTTTTAGGTAGACCATGGATTCATGAAATGAATGAGATACCTTCTACTCTTCATCGTAAAATGAAGTATATCTACAAAAACAAAGTGTATACAATCAAAGAAAATATTGAGCCTTACAATGTTTTACAACTTGAAAAAGATAATTAAAATCCTTTGAAAACATTGACACCAACTACACAAGTGCAACTCGTGCAAGAAAAAGATAAAGAGAAGGACATTAAATAAGTTACAAAATTATTGGAAGATGATTGAGGTTCCTTATATTTCACATCTACATTCATGGGAGAATAAAAGATCATAACAAAATATTCTAAAAGGGGAACAAAAGGTGGTAATGTCAACACAAAATTAAGAAACATCAGCCTCAACCACTTTAGTAGAAGAAGAAAATTATACAAAAAACTTTGATGAAGTTAATTATGAGCAACCACCGACTAGAAGAAATTAAAAAGATTTATGGAAGAGGTTATGAACTTATGAAACAACTTGGTTATAGTGGATAAGGATGTGGCACTAGGGAACAAGGTATTTATGTCTCTATACAGCCTAACATGCAGGAAACAACTAATGGTCTTGGTTATTGTCCCTCAAAAGAAGAAAAAAAATCCTTTACTCAATACCAACACTATTACAGAAGATTGTTCTAAGACAACTTTAACATTAGTGGATCCTAAATTGATCAAAACTAGTGGTCTTGGTTATTGTCCTTTGAAATAAATGAAAGAAAAAAAGAAATATTTGATTAACATTAATGTAATCACACAAAGCACTCCTAGGACATGTATTAGTAATGATTGGAGTTCATTAGATTTTACACCCTCCTTTCAAGGAGAGAAAAAAATATTCCAATCTAAAGATTCTTGTGTAAGTATGACATCTTGTACTAAGAAAAATATATCTTTGTGACAATATAAACAAACATAATCCACTATTGATCAAGAGGGTATCTTGTTGAGACTTCTCCAAGATTTTTTCCATCTCTCCCTCCAAGAATACGAAATAAATTTACTACAAGAATTCATTTTGTGCATATCATAGAGTTCATGGTCATTCTACTAATGAATGTAAGGATTTAAGTGATAAAATTTTACATCTTAAGGATTGTGGTGCTCTTCCTTGTGTTGAAGCATCTAATCCCTTTAATTAATACTAATTTTCATCAATCATCTTGGCTTATCCTTGTCTTGCACTAAGTGGGAGCAAGGGGTTAGGCAACTTTGTCCTCATATGGCACTTATCATTGTCTCTTTGGGCTAGTCAACCGGTTTCTATATATATAAGAGGAAGCTTGGGATGTGGACGACACACCTTAAGTTAGCTTGCATGTGACGTAATGAGTTATGTTTAGTATTAAATTTTGTAGGAAACCCTTTATTCATGATGAAATTTCATTCCGGAACATCTTACTTGGCATAGGGATTTTCGATTAAGATCTCATGTCTTCTTTGTGGGATACTTTAAAGTAGATTGCTCATAGAAAAGGTGTTCAAAATCATGTTTTAGTGGGGGCATACATCAAAACTCATATCTCTTTTTGTGATTTTCCTTATTCTTGAGATGTTTCCTTTTCATGATGGTCTCATTGGGTTTAATTTCCTTTGAGAGTGTGATATTTCTTTGATTTGTCTTATGTTGGAGACATTAGTCATGATGTTCTCTAAGAAGAGACATTACATGAACTAAGAAAAGTCCCTTTGTACAAATATTTACTTGCACATTATTCATAATATCGAAGTTTCATTTTGTGGCACCTTATCAAAGCTATCAGGAGGTATAGTTTTGGTATGGTTAGTACGTATGGGAGTTGACCATAGGCATCACTTTCCCATAGCCAATTTCTTGTTTATGTGAGCATATATACCGACTGTGTGTATATGTGCCTCACTTTTTGGGGAGATCACCTCATAGACACCATATTCCATAAGCCCATGTGAGCTTGCATTTTGTTTGCATAGTGGACATCTTGTTTCATTTGTAAATAATTTTTGGAAAAAAAATTGAGGCTTGATCCACACCTCTTTTTCCTTTTCTTTCTTCTTTACATCTTTGGTAGTTTATGCTTGTATATTTTTGTTGCTTCATACATCATTCACATGTTTTTTCCTTTGTGCCTATGTTGGTTTGCCATAGGATCTTGATCTTGGGGGCTTTCACAAGTCTCTTGATCATTGTCATCCTATCTCACTAATATTTGTACACTTGGACCCCTCTTGATGAGAATTTATCTACTTTAGTGTTATTTTGAAGGAAATTCCTCCTCTCACTAAAGTGGTGGCTAAAATTAGTGGTAAAAAATGTATCCCCTTACATTATCTCACTTTTTTGGGCCATCCTAGTTAAAATGGACCTAATTTTGCCTTAATTTAGTGTTGTAAAATGTATTTATTTACATCTTCACACTACGTTTTAGGCCCTCTTACATTCATGACCTTTAAATAATCATTAATAGGCCCCTCAAACCCTTTATTATAGATTCCAAGGCTTATTTAAATTGAAATCTTAATAAATTCAACAAATGCACCTAATATTGTAACACCCCAACATTATATCACCTCAAAAACATAAGGTGGGACCCATATGCCCCCTTGGGAATATGATTCTCCCTAGATGGGGCCCATATGCCACCTTGGGTGTATGAGTCCCATTTGAGACCTTTTTATGGTTTTGAGTGAGAAATTAGGGTTTTCAATTCAAATTTTGTGAAAATTGGCATTTGGGATCTAATAAATGGTAAATTAGATGGAATTCCCATAAAACTAATATTTCAAGTCATTATTTCATCTAAGAAAAAGATCCAAGAGCAAACACCTAAGAGTTAGAATCATTATTTATGGTCAAGAGAACATTTTGGAGCAATTTGAGATTCAAGCATCATGTCAAGGTCTTCATCCATCATGTATGTTTTTGAGCTCACATGTTGATGTAGCATTTGTGATCCAAGTTCAAGCATTCAAAGCCATATCAAGTTTCATGATCAAGATACACATCCATTAAAGCCAATAAATAGAAGTGTAGATCTATACTCTGAGGATTACACAAAGGTTTGGTGAGTTGTTACATTCATTTGTTCATTCATCATTTTTTTATTTTATTTCAATTCATTTCAAAGTTTAATTACTCAAACAAGGTTTGATTGAGGTAGAACCCCATCCTCTAACAAAACAACATTTTCTCCATCTTGTAATGTGTATTTGCAGATTTAGGTGAACAAGACTCATTCACCCAACTTGGCAATTCAGTCCCTGATATAACCTTTTGAGAATATTCAACAGTATTGGATTTGGGTTTGGAAGATTAAAAAAGATCCTCAAAAAAACCTAGAGTTGGACTCATATGCCCAACCTGGTGTATTAGTCTCGTTCCAATTTTTTATCACCATTCAACATACCCTGATCAACTCATAAAAGATTCTAAATCCTTCCAAAAACCCTGAACTGAGACTAAATCACCCAACCTGGCATATCAATCATAGTGCAATTTAAAACAACAATTTTAAGAGTTTCAAACCTTGCTTCACTCCATCATCCTTCCAGGTACCTTTCTATTTTATTCCAATTTTCCAATTTGATTTCATGCTCTCAAGTTTCTAGGGTTTTGTGTATTGATGTTTGTACTTCTCCTTTGATACTTCATTTTAATGGTGAACCCCAATTTAATCACACAAGGAAACCCCTAGTTCCTTCCCTCAATTGAGTCACTTTGTTGAGGGATCTTGGTTTCCTAATGAACCAAAGCATGAAATAAGTTAAGTTCCATCTCCCAAAAGGTAGAAACACCTATTTTCCTTTGTGTTTAGGTCCAAATATAGAAATAAAACCTATAAATATAGAGAATATCTTAACTTAAATTTGATGAATTTGACAATAATTTATAGATCATGTATCTTGATGATGGATCATAGAGTATGATCCAAGAAAAAAATCTAGAAGGTTTTAAATACAAATATCATACAAATAGAATTTTATTAAATATGAAATACATAATATTTTGTGAGAAAAAATAATTAGATAAACTATAACCATATCTAAACAATATATTAATATATACTCATTATATCAAAATATATTATATTTTTAGACTTAAATTAATATTTTAAATTTTAATATACATATTTTAAAACAAAATTATAATATCTCAAAGAATTCATAATAAATTTTATTTTCTAATAAATTAAAAACTTATTTATTATACATTTAAAGCTTAAATAATACAACCCCTTCCCCATGTAACCCACTTTTAATCTCAAATAACTTCATCTTTAAGAGTGGAAATTAAAAAAGCTACCTTCCCAAAATACATGGATATGTAAAAATAACTAAATGTTGGGAACTATGGATATGAAGATAGGTGGTTAGTCATGTGACAAAGGACTCTTAAATTAAAAAAGCTACCTTCCCAAAATACATGGGTGTGTAAAAATAACTAAATGTTGGGAACTATGCATATGAAGATAGGTGATTAGTCATGTGACAAAGGAGTACCAAGAACTTTTTTATTGATGATTGTAGTGCTTATGTAAACCTTTCAAAATCGGTTTACTCTATTTAAAAAAAAAAATCATATAATATATTCTATAAATTTTAATTGATATAATTTAATTAGTTTTAAAATAGTTTTAGAATAAAATTATTATTAAACTTGTTCTAATTAATTAAAAATAAATATTTTAAATGAAGTTAATTTTTAAAATTTGAACTTCTATTAGAGTCATAAGTTATTTATTATTATCTTATTTATCATCAAATATATCCATAACTTAATCGATCAAAATTTGTCAAATTTTGAGAGATAAGTACGAAAGAGTTTAAGAATACACTGTCCGTTAAATTTTATTTAAATGAATAGGACTCACTAATGTTTAGTAGTAGGCTATAGTATTGAAGCACAATTTATTCTTTAGATTTGATTTAGTAGAATATAGTTTAAAGATTAATGTATGAGAATATAAGATAATTTAGAAATACACACATTACATTTAAGTACATTATATTCTTAGATTTAAGTAAATAGAATACAAAAATTAATACATGAAAACATTTAATATATAATAAAAAAAAAAAAAAATTATATTCATTTTACTTAAAATATATTTATATATTCAAAAATTATAAATATTTAAAATAATTTACTATCACATCCAAATTAAAAACAGTATATAATATAATTTAACTAAATCCTAAATTTATTACCTAAAATACATTAGTAAAAAGACCTAATCGCTTAACATAAGCTCTTCCCGTAAAGCCCACTTCTAGTCACCAAGAGAAAATGGTTGTTTGAGAAAGGACGTTCCCAATACAAATGCTTGCGTAGCAATAGCTTATCATGGGACACTGATGCTCGGAACTATGGACGAAGATAGGTGCTTAGTCATGCTAACAGTGATCTCTACAGATTGTCCAACCCCAAATTCTCAAGAGAAACTCAAATTTTGTTTGAAAACAATGAAGGGCTCAAAAAAATTGACACAGAACAATGGAAGGTTCCAAAATTTCCATACTGCCGAAGTTCAGCGAATAGCCCGAAATTTCTATTTAAACACAGGGGTTTGCTGGAGGCACCTCACAGAGAGATGATGGCTTCCAGGAGAGAATCTGACAATTCCAGATTCATCCATGGTAGTAAGAGAATGAGAATCAGTGAAGAAAAAGAAGGGGATATTTTTCAAACAAATTCAAGTACTAGCAAGGAGCATTATCCCGACCTGCTCGCACTTGCAATTGGGCCATGGAGAGGGGATGGCAAGAAGAAAGTAGTGGATGCAGGGAAGAAAGGTGAATCTGGATCAGGCGGAGATCATAGCAATTGGCTTAGGCTTTCAGTTGGCTCATCCATGGAGGATGAACCGAGAAAGTATATATATGACGTGGATGAGGCCAAGGATGCAAATAAGAAAGGTGAAAGCACAAACAAAGAAGTGATGGATACAGAGAAGAAAGGTGCTAATGGATCAAGTGAAACTGGGCCATGGAGAGAGGATGGGTCAAAGAAAGATATATATGGCAAGGCTAAAGCAATGGATGCAGAGGAAAAAGGTGATGCTGGATCAAGTGGACTTTATACCGATTGCATCACAAATAGAAGTTGCTCATCCATAGAGGATGGCTCAACAAAATATATATATGGCATGGATGACCTATGGAGGGAGGATGACTCAGTCAAAGAAATGTGGCTGGTGATGGATCTTTATGATGAAACGAGTGGGTATTGTAAAGGGTTTACACTCTTTGACATCAGTAGAAGGTTTAGTTTCAGTAATACATTTGATAATGAGTGGAGATGCAGAGACTTGCAATGGTTTCTCAGAGCTGGAGATGGAGGCCTCTTGGTTTACAGTATAAGATAAATGGGACCGTTCGAGTGGTCAACCCGTTGACTATGCAATTCCACTGTCTTGAAGATGCAAAGGTGACAGCAAAAAGCAGGATTTCATTTTACATGAAAAAATATCCTGATGAATGGCTGTATAAGCCAGGTTTGCAATATAACTTATCAATTTCTGCATAATACATTTCTTTATATATTGTTCATATTATTTTAACATAAAGATATATCATTTTGTTATTTTACCTATAAAGAAGAGTAATATCAGTGGGACTAATTAGATAGGAAAATGTGAAAGAAATATTTTTTACATACTTGTTAAAAAACAATGGTAATTATTTGAGATTTAACTGAATAATTTGATTTTGTCAAAATGATAAAAGAACAAATGAAAAATAAATAAATTAAGAGTAAATATATATTTTTCAAATTTGTGATCTTTATTAAAATTATTCTATAAAACTGTTCACAAAATAATATATTTAGAACTATCTATATTAAAAAATAATTTATATTAGAAATTATTTAAAAATAACTACATAAATCAAGTTTGTAATATAATTTTTCAACATTTTTATAATATATTTCTTTATCCTTTGTTCTTGTTATTAGAAGACAAATATATGTCATTTTAATATTTTATCAGTATTAGGGAAGGATAAATGAAGTGAAAGAAGTTTTATTGTTTGCATTTCTATTTAAAAATGGTAGTTATTTGAGATTAAGGTGACTTAATTTTTATTTGTGGATATGTTTGGTGGTATATGCGTATATTTTCTTAAAAATTATAACATATTTAACATATATTGAGACATCTCATTTTGAGATGTTTATATGGAATTTATAGTTTTAAGTTATCTTTCTTGATTAAAAATTTATGTTATTTTTCAATACAATTAAATAAATCATAGAAACTATGTCCAAATTTTTTTTAGTTAAATAAAATAAAATTATTTACTTTAGCTTTTAATTCAAGAGTTATTTATTTTCTTTTAAAATATCATTTTTGATATGTATTTATAATATTTACGTTAAATTTTAATCTAATTTCAGTCAACTAAGTATAATTTTTGTGATTTGGTATTATGTTCTAGTATTTAAATTCATTTTAATGCAACCATTTCATATCCTTTCACATTTAAGAACCCTCTCTCATCCTAAAACATTAAAAATGAAATCACTAGAGTTTTTAGATTTATACAAAATCGATAAACCCTCAATCCCATATTCAACATCATAAATCTATGAACTTAAATTTTAAACAAGTTCCATTAGAAAACACTAAGTTTTATAAACCCTTCACCCTAAACCATGGACCAAAGACTATAAACCCTAAAAACCAAACTCTAAGTTAAGCTATTTACTATAATTCAAGTAGACTATATATTGTAAACCCTATTTACTATACATAAACTATATATTATAAACCTTATTTTACTATATATTTGATAAACCATGAATTATAAAATATTTACCTTAAACCATATATTATATACAATATATACTAGAAACTCCAAACTCTAAACTATAAGTTATACCTTCAATCCCAAATCTTAAACCATAAACTATAAAAGTAAAACCATGAAGTTTAATCTCGATAAATAGAATAAATAATAAACCAAGTATATTCATAAAGGAACCAATTTTAATTATTGAAGATAGTTGCATTAATTAATTCAAGTGTAAAAAGACACATTATTTATAGTTTAGTTGGTGAGTTTTCTAGTGTCAAACTTCAATTTAATGTAGATGGTTCTTGTCAATGTCATTATTAGTTTTTGCCAAGGAAACTATAGGCACAACTTGTTCTTAACTAGTTATTAATAATTCTTTTTCTAACCAATGACAACTGAAATAGTTTTTCTATTTAATTTTTTTTTAGCTATTCTCAATGTATAGATACCAATTTTATAACAAAATATTTTTGAAAAATTATTTCTTTTCCATCTAATTATACAATATTATTTTTGAAATATTGTTCTTAACTAGTTATAGAATTCTAACCCCTTTATATAAAGTTGTATCTTCTTTATAGATACATAAATATTTCCCATTACTGATAATAGATTTTGTTTTTAACCTTTATAACAAAGTTAAAATTATTTTAGGGTTAAGTATAGTTGAAAAAAATACAATATACAAATTCAGTTTTTGTTAAATTTATTTGGGTTAAGCAATAGATTCCTACAGTTATAACCTAAAGTTTTTGAGTTCAACAATAGATTCCCACAATAGTATGTAAATTTATTTAAATATAGTAGATGATATTTTAGAGGAATAATTTAAATTTAATTTACATTTGACAAGAGTTAATTTTTGAATTTTTTTTAAAACAATTTAAAGAATGATCATTAACAAATGCTTTTATAAATTTTTTAAAACTAATATTTAAAGTTTTCATAAGAATAAATAAAAATGAAATTATACAAATTCCCAAAAAAAACATGTAAATTAATTTAGTTATTTGAAGCAACAAAATTGAAAAGTAAAAATATCATAAAAATTAATAGCTACAAATTTAGTTTTAAGTATAAATGAAACACAACAATGCTATTGTTGAGTGCCACCTAGAGGAAAATGGTTTTAACAATGCATTTTTTAATAAAAAATATAATCACAATTCTAACCAATTTTAGTAGATTGTAGTTGGTACAACAAAATCACCAAGTGACTCATAATGAACTTTATGTTTATGATGAGAAGATTTTCAATATCTTAACCTAAATTGATTTCTATAAATATTTAAACATAAAAATTCTATAAATATCTTTTTATATTCATATTTTAAAATATTCTAAATTAATAAATATTTCTATAACAAAATATTGCAATAAGATGATATATTATTATAAATAAAAATATTATATTATATAGAGAACTATATAAAAATATAACAAGTCAAATTATATCATCTAATATATTTTAAAATTTTAAAACACCCAAAAAAAAAAAAATCTATTCATAAGTAACACAAATAAGATAAACAAATAATGTATACAAAGTTTAGAAGGGACAAGTTGTTAAAATGGGCATGGTTTTTTCTTAAATAAAAAATGGGTATGTAAAATATTTTAATTAGAAAAGAAAATATAATATTAGGGTTAAATCATAATTAGAAGTAATTTTTAATTAAAAGCATGAGTTAAATTTTTTTTAAAAAATATATGGATTTCAAAATGTTCGAAATTCTTTTAATTAGGTTACTATTAGAATTAGGGTAAGAATTAGAGTTAGAGTAAGCATTAGAATTATAGTTAGGGTTAGGGTTACGGTTAGCATTAGGGTTATGGATAGAGTTAGAGTTAGGGTTAGGGTTAAAATCATAGTTAGAATTAGGATTAGAATTAATGTTATAGTTAGGTTTAAGGTTCAAATTAGAGATAGGGTTAGAGTTCAATTAGGGTTTGAATTATAGTCAGGCTTATTATTAGGGTTTGAATTATAATCAAGCTTAGGGTTAGGGCTAGGATTAGGGTTAGGGTTAAAATTAGAGCTATTTTTAAGGTTACAATATTATGGAACAATCAAGTCATTAATTTTAGGAAATAATTTTTCTGACGTACCCATAACAAGGCCTAATTGGTTTCAAGAACCTCATCTTTTAGAAGCACTTCTTCAATTCCCAAAAGATAAGATTCAATTAACACCTTATCAACATAACTATCATTGGAAGAACATCACATTTTTGAACTACTAATTTGATTCTCAAATCTCTTGACTTGTCAGTAACTAAAAAAAGGCACCAACCCAATTTTTTTTGATATTTCTTGGTTCTTCTAGAAAGCAAGAAATTATACTACCATTTAGTAGTGATCAAAGTTGGTCAATGGGCCTTGAAAGTTCATCCACTTAATCAATGTTTTGGGACACACTTTGTTCAAAGTCCATCAATGGGGCTTGAAATTTCAGCCACTTAATAAATGTTTTGGGACTCACTTTGCAATCTATCATAAGCCAAGAATGAATTCCTTGTAATTTACAACACTATTTTACTATGACCTCCTTTTCTCACTATTCTCATTTGGATTTCTGTCTTCTTTGCAATTGCACCCATCTTATGTTTTATGAGGTTTAATGCAACAATGATCATAAAAATAATACATATGATTATGTGATCTTATACCAAAGGAACTTGAATCCTATAAACTTGAATGAATGCTTGTGCATGTTAGATAGATAGGTTTACTTTATGTATGCAAAAGTAAATCTGATTCTAAAATTATGTTTCATTGTGAGGATCATAGTGTTATATTTTTAATTAATTTTTTTTTTTTTGATAACTGCAAAAATTAACCAACAAGCAGTGACTCTTGGTCAAACTCAGGTCTTCATCACCATGATGTCTTGTACTATAATATTGGAAAAAAGTTAACAATGATCTAGGTGAATGGTGGTCTCAAATTTTGTTTAGGGTAATGAAATTATTTGATGATTGAGCACACATAAGTTATCTTGACTTAGGTCATATGGAAATGACTATAATGAAATATGGATACATAAGTGAATGTAGAAAGAAAAAAAAATATTTTATATTAGAAGTCCTATCTTAAGTTTTGTAGGGTTTCTAATATTATAAACCATTAAATTTCTAATAAATTTCACATTCATTTGAGTCTTATCTTTTTAAATTTTCACAAAAATTATAAATGCATATAAAAAAAAGTTCATAACAAATTATGAAATCATAAAATATTTCATGCCTTTACAAAATCATAAAATATTCCATCTCTCATTGATGCTCTC
The DNA here is from genome assembly GCA_007258455.2 of Sequoia sempervirens. Lineage (NCBI taxonomy): Eukaryota > Viridiplantae > Streptophyta > Pinopsida > Cupressales > Cupressaceae > Sequoia > Sequoia sempervirens. The sequence goes on from VDFB02316920.1 coordinate 256,181, forward strand.
CACTTTTCTAAATATCAAAGATTAATACAAACCTACATAAAATCACGACTTTGATTTTGATGCAATCATAGATAAGCATGCTATAAATGATGGTGTGACCTAATGTACCCATGCCATTGTTCTCATTTCAAGTAAATTTATTATATCTTTTTTATAAGTATCCTTTATTAGATCTATCAATAGACTGCCTAGCAAATTATGCAATTTTTTTGTAATACTACATGTCATCATGGAACAAATTTCAAGATTACTATTAAGTTTTTATAATATCAAAACTATTTCTAAAACATAGCAGACACAACAAATCAAAATAAGACTATTCTTGCACTTTTTGGCAGAAACTTCGCTACTCTGCAGCTCTTGTTAGTTCCTCCCAAGGAACTATAGGCATGACTTTTCCTTAACTAGTTATTAATGTTCTAGAGTTAAATGCATGTTTTTTAACTTTTTTAATTTTCAAAATTATTTTTCTTGAATATCATTGGCTAAAAAATTTAGGCAATAAGGGCGGATTTTACGTAATTGAACATAACATTTTTATTTTGCAATGTTTTTGGCTTTTTTTGAGGCATTTTTTTGGCCACTTCTTATTCAATGTTTGCACATCCAAAAATGCAAAAATTATGACAAAGTTAAAACTGAAAATTGTTAATTTTTTATTACATATAAGAAATCTTAAAGGTGGATTGTGCTCAATCATTCACAAAAAATTGCACATCCAAAAATGCAAAAAATATGACAAAGTTAAAACTGGAGATTGTTAATTTTTAATTTTTAATTATGCTTAAGAAATCTTCACCGTGAAGTGTTGTGATAAAGTAGAGTGTTTTAAAGCAAGTAAACAAATTTGCAATTAACTCAAAAATATAAAAATAAGCATATAAAATATTTTATGAAGTTAGAATTTAATATGATTTTAGAAAATGAAATCATTTGGATGCAAAGAAATAAAAAATGTTGCTTTTATATCTATTTTTTCATTTCTTCATTTATTCTCAAATTATAATTAGTTATTGTTGAATTATTTTGGAAATAATATTTAGTTTTATTTAATTATATTAAATATAGTAGAATACTCAACCATTACAAAAGCTCACTATAGCAGCATGAACTAGTTGTTAACAAGTACACCACTTCACCTTTTACATTGTACATTGTATACATTGCAAATAATCTTGCATACACCAAATCAGACCTTTATAGATGTATCAAACATATACATTAGACAAGATGTAGTTTTATTTAATTTATTTGTAGTGAATAATTAATATAATTTAACTGATTATTTTTAAAAATAGATAATAAATATTTTATAAATGTTTAAAATTAAAATTTAGTTTGATTTTAAAATTAATTCTAAGATTTAAAAATATTTTGTTGATTAGTTTTTTTATAAGATTAATAATTCTTACTCTAATAATACTTCATTTCACATAGAATTCTAGATTTAAATACTTATTTTTGTAATATATATACACACATTGTGGTGACATGATTATTAATTTGCTCTATGATTGGTTATTCAAATTTAAAGAACAATATACCTAATTGAACTCAAAAATACAAAAGTAGGCATGCAAAATAGTTTCTGATTTTTTTGAAGTTAGGATTTAATTTAATTTTAGAAAATGAAACAATTTGGATGCAAAGAAAAAATAATAGAAAATTTAGTTATATATATATTCTTAATTTATTCTGAAAATATAATTAATAATTGTTGAATTATTTTTAAAATAAAATTTAGATTTAATTTAATTTATTTCTAGTAGATAATTACTATAATTTAAATGATTGTTTTCAAAACTAGATAATAAATATTTTATAAATTTTAGAAATTAAAATTTAGTTTAATTTTATAATTAATTTGAAGCTTTACAAATATTGTTGTGATTTGATTAATGATTTCTTATGATTAATAATTCTAACTCTAATAATACTTTATTTCACATATAAATATAATTCTAAGTTAAAATACTTATTTTGGTTTGTAATATTTTTCGTTAATGCCAAATTTATAAACTAAGATTAAGACATTAATAATTCTAACTCTAATAGTACTTAATTTCACATAGAAATAAAAATATATACTAACTTTTCTTTTTTTAACATATTTATCATCAATGTCAAATTTATAAACTAATATGGAGAAATAAATAATCTTAACCCCAAGATTTATAATAGAACTCTAATTGAACCCTAAACCTGACCCTAGTTCAACCCTAACAATAGGATTTAATTATGGTTAGGGTTAGAGAAAGAATTTAACTATGGTTAGTTTTAGGGTTAGAATTAGGGTTAGGGTAGGATTCAATTATGATTATAGTTAGGGTCAAATTTATAAGATAATATTAAGATATTCACAACTCTAACCCTAACCTAACCTTAATCTCCATCCTAGAATGCTAATTAAAGCCTAATTGAACTATAACAATAAGTTTCAATAAGATTTAGGGTTAGGGTTCAAGTAGGTTTATGGTTGGAATTAGGGTTCAATTACCTAGTTAGGGATAACATTCAATTAGTGTTTTGATTAGGGTCAAGTCCAAGTTACAGTTGGGGTTTAGTTAGGATTATTTTGGTTAATCTTACAATTGGGGTTTAACTAGAATATTAATTGAACCCTAATTTAACCCCAACAACAAGGTAATTAGAGTTAGGGTTTAGGTTCATTTAGGATTCAATTAGGGTTATGATTATTGTTTAATTAGAACCATTCAATCTCTCAAAATTTGACTTTTATTTTGGAATGATTATCAAATTGGATATGTCCTAAGCCTTTGATAAGTTGACTTAGCAACTTATACATTGCATATATACCTCTTGTCAACTTCAACCAAGGGAGTACTAATTGCATAATGAATTGTCTTCTTTTTCAATTCAATTAATCATCCCCCATAGGGTCTTCTTCACCAAGAGGGGGATTAAGTTAAAGAGACCCATTATCATGTATTTTTTCCATAAAAAATGGTAGAGGCCCTTAGTACAAAACTTATACTAGCTAGTATGTTACAAAAATTTACATGACTGCCAATTCTAGTAGCACAAGCCAATACATATAGTTTGCAGATGTTACCTAACTTACAAGATAGATGAGTTTCTAGAGGAAATGTAAATAAAGACAACTTTTCAATTTGTTTCAGTGCCCAGTGTGGAGTATCCAAAATTTATTTTTGATATTGACATATATCATTGAATTGAGATTTGATACTACTGTTCGGATTCATTGATGATAATTATTGGATCTGTGTGTAAAATCTGGAGATTTGTGTTTGATTGCAAAGATTTATCTCTTGTGATTTATCAGCAAATTATTATTTCTCTTTGTGGGCTTCTTACACACTTGACAATATATTTATGCATTTCTTGTAGATTCTATTCCAATTACCATAACAAAGAGCTTCCAATTTTGAAAAGAATATAACACAGAACCAAATAGCAATGAAAATCCCAAACAAATATTGTCAAGAGTGTATCTCATTTAACTTTTATTTAATATTTTTATTTATGTCTACGATTTCCTGAAGTTTCTTTGATAATCCACATAAAACGTTGATGGATATATAACACATTTAGTGCACTCATGCTATAGTTCATCATATCTGGCAGAGAGCATTCCTATCTAGAAATGACCTTAGAATTTGGTTATGACTTATCCAGAGATAGTGATGTCAACAAAAATTCAAGTGAGACAAGTAGATCTAGAAGCTAAGGGTATACACATCAATATCTAAGTTAAACAATTAATACCCTAGACAAATATCATTTCACATAGTGATGAGTCTGCAGTACAAAAATGTGATTCTAGATGGTAGGCTTATAACTATACTATCCTAGAAATGCATGAGCATTGTGTGGTCACCTTGAAAGGAATAAAACAATTGGAATCATCAATTTCTTGAATCATTGTGGTTGAAGTATCTGATGTTTCCACCACAATATTGAGTAAAAATTGTCACATGAAGAGCAAGTTCTTTAAGGGTAAAATATTTTCAATCCAAAGAGTTGCATCAAAATTTGAGCTATGAAGGATAATTTTAAATTTTATAATATGGTCATTTAAAATACTAAAACTTTTGTTGGATAATTAGTTGTGCTAGACTTTCAGCTTACACTTTATTTTGAAGGTAAGGGACAACAACAATAATAGTTAAATGTCTTAAAACAAATTTGTTGGACAAAATGGGTAGATCTAAATTTTCATAGATCACTTTTTACATACTCTACAAGAAATATCATAATCTTTATTTTCAACTGAAAAAGGATATAGAAAAATACATATCTATAAATTTATAAGTACAGATGTTTAGTCTATAAATAAATACACATTGATTAAGGGTGGACTACATTTTCTCTTTTTAGAAAAATGTTTGACATGTCACAATATGGCCATATTCTATTGAATAACTCTAAAATTTGAAACATAGTAGACAATATTTACGTAAGTATTAATTTAAATTAAAGTTTTAAACCATGTTTCCACAAAAAAATTATGTAGACCATAGCTACTCAAAATAGAAAGAATTTCCTATAGATTTTACTCATGAAGTAGATATTCTTGTTGTTGTAGCAGGTATGCCAAATTTGGTTCATGGTGATTGGCTAAAACTTGGTGCAATACTAATTGATCTGGGCTTAAATGTCATAGAGGTATGGCACCTTCTAACTGCCTTTTTCAAACACTATTGCTTCCACTTTTGTATGATCCTAGTGCTAAAAGAGAATACCAATTAGTCAGTCATGTTTCCAATGAAGAGGCTTCAAGAATAGCTTCAACAATTAATCCTCTACCTTGTGGCCTTAGTCCAATGACTATTGCAATGTTTTTGTCCACTACTCTACAATCAACAAAACGTTGAGATTTTTGATGTTTGATCTAGGCCTTTTGCAATACACTTCACATATTAGTTTTATGAGGCTTATAAATGAGTTATCTATTACTGAATGGAATAAAAAGATCATTTTATATTGTAAGGAATTTTTTGGAAGCATTAGGCACCTATAAGAGGACTTAAGACTATATGCTTTCATTTTCATTTGTGCATAAAACTATAACATTTAAGTAGGTTGGTTATACATGACTCTAACTACAATGAAAGTTCTAAAGATCTTTGCTTTTTTAAAGAGTATTTTTATCATATATGTTGAATGGTTAAGGAAATCTTTGAACTCATTAATATTTGCTTAATGTTGGCAACATGTAAATTGTGCTTTCTTCATGGCCTAAAAACACAACCAAAGCATCTCAGAATTTTGAAGTGAGCAAAATTCTTTTGTTATAAGGGTCATTTTCTAATGGAAGACAAAGTTGACTCTATCAACATGATCAAATTCCTAAATTTAGGTGACAACTACTTTACCCTAGTCAATTGTCCTGAAACATAACAAACACAAAAAATACAAAAAAAAAAAATTCTGAAACTTTTTGGCAAGAACTTCGCAACTCTTGTTTATTATTGGAATGAGTATATAAATGATATTAATTTCTAATGTAGTTTCTATTTTTAATTGATACAGCCTTTATGAAAGATATCTTGATGTGTAATTATCAATAAGAAATAATAATCTAAATTTTAAATAACATATTAAATTAATAATTATAAAACAAATATATAAATTAAATAATAATTCGCATAAGACAAGAACTATCTAAACTGGTTGGAATTTATTTTCCAATACATTGTACAAAAATATGCTCATGTAAGCAAAGCTATATAAAATAAATTTGCATCACACATTTGAAATTGAAGAACTCAAAATGTGGATTCAATAAACACCTTAATGAAAATTAAAGTGATTTTTATTTATTTTTATTGTAACCATTTCCAATTGTTGTAATTAAAAGTGGTGGGCTATATTAGTAACTAAGATGATGGAGCTCTCTTTAAGTGGTTCGACGTTTATTCAAAATTCTTTGAAGGCACTTTGCAATGGCCCTATTGGTAATGATGGTGAGTCCTCTTTAGTGTCTTTTGTTCATATAATTTCAACATAAACATATATCATTTTTTTATTTAATAAATTATTTTTAAATGGTTGTATAAGCCAGGTTTGCAATATAATTTATCAACTTCTATATAATACATTTCTTTGTGTTTTTCTCATATTAATTTTGCACAAAGATAATACCATTTTGTTATTTAATCTATAAAGAAGAGTGATATCAGTGCACGATTAAACATATGGAAACAGGTGCAAGAAGATATATTTTTATCATCTCTCTGTAAAAATAAAACAATGATAGTTATTTGAGGTTGAAGCGATTAATTTAATTTTGTCAAAATGATAAAAAGAAAATGATAATTTAAAAAAAAATGTGTGTATATATATATAATTGTTGTGTAAAACTGTTCATAAAATAATATATTCAGAATATCTATATTAAAAAAATATATTAGAAAGTATTTAAAAATAATTGTATAAATCAAGTTTGTAATACAAATTTTCAACATAGTATATTTATTTATCCTTTGTTCTTGTTATTGTTGGAGTGCACGCTTATTAGCTGCACAATATTAAGTCCAACTTAGTAAGTAGCTGCATTTATTTTTTTTGTTTGTGCATTGATGGAGGGCGGTCACCTGATTGCTGTCTTTCCATCTTTTCCTTACACCTTCTTTACAAGGCCTTTGTACATTATAAATCCTCATTCTTGTTAATGCAAATCATCAACTAGTTTTCCTTGAAGGTTTTTTTTTTGGTGTGCAGATCAAGCTCCTAGATGCACTCACATGGTATTAGAGCCACTGATCATGCAACCCCTTCCAGCACAGAGTTTTCATCAGGTGTTTGAAGTCAGTGATCGACCAATTTTTTTTACTGAGGATCGTTCTTTGGTGCGGGGGAGGGATCTTTTTTTGGCCGACCGATTGACCAGTGGTGTCGAGTTATGTTTAGGCGCTGTTTCCACATTCGCCGGGCTCACCATCACCACGGTCTGCACGCCGCCCGGGCACTCAACCACGATCGTCTGCACGGGAGACCTGGCCATCACTTCTGTGTACCAGTCCATCTGTCAGGTGTCTGTTTTTTCCAAAAGGAAAACAAGGAGCCCATGAAAGGGTAAGATCTCAGGCCATGCACAACCTTTTTTTTCGTCCTGCTGCAACAAAATACCCATTGCCCGTGCATGAACATCACAACATAGAGAAAAATCACCATCAGGAGATAAAACCCAACGAGTATTTCCATGCTTAGGAGATAAAACCCAAGGAGGAGACTAATCTTTGACCTGGGCTATCCTTTTTGCCGCTACTTTGGGTTTTGTATTACCTACATTGTTTCACATGCTTGTTGAAAGGGTTTGGAGCTGCACAGGTGGGTCCAATTATTATTTTTGCTTGGCATTGGACTTTTTACTCCCACATGCACTGATAAACAATATCTTTTGTGAGTTTTATACTCCGATGCAGACATTAGTAGCGTGGTCATAGGAGCACCCCTCTTTGGCATCTTTGGTTTCCTGTGCTTTGTGTTGATTTGCTTATCGTGATTAGCACGTGCTCATGGTGACGTGGCATACCGTTATTGGTACACTAAGTGTTTTATTTGGCTTCCTCAGCATTTTGATGCTCATATAGCCCTAAGAGTCCCAAATATTTTTTGGTCAATTAGTCTTCATGGTCCCATGGAGGGATCAAGAGCTATTGTGGACTTTGAAAGTGCCTAAAATAAGATTTTTTTTCAAATTTGTGCAACTTTTGCAAACTGAGTCCATTTTCAACAAATGAGATATTGTCGAAAAGACGCTTCGATGAGCTTTGCTATGGAAAAGGTGTTTTCTAAAAATTTTACCATTTTATGCCAGTTTTATTAGCTTGAAGTTGCAAGTTGTTCTTGTTTGTCCTCTTGGAAAACTTGGTATTTGGGAATTGTAAAATAAATTTGTATCTATTATGGGGGGATGTATATTGCTCTTTAGTCTTTTGTGTACCCTTCTATATCATGTCAGAACCTAGGATTGATTTGCTCACTCCACACAACTAACACATGGAAGCTCAAGTTGTCACAATTGTTGCAAGCGCGGGGTCTTTGGCAACTATTGGATGTCGACCAACCCAAATTCACTAAAACATTTGAGCAATTTTTTCATAGAAACAAAATGGATGAGGCTAAAGGACTTATAGGTCTTCATGTGTCTGATAATTTGTTGTTTCATATTGCTAAGTATAAAACACCTAAAGAGGTGTGGGATAAGCTTGCAAAATTATATGGTAAGGTCAATCAATTTAGGATCTTGCCACTTGAAGCTGATCTCACTTCTCTCTATCCAGAAGCTTTTCCCTCCATTCAGGATTTCCTTGCACAATTCAAGTTGATTTTGTCTCAATTAAAAGGATGCGGTCATGCCAGTGAAGATAAGGAGTGTATTTTCTTGATCATGTCTAAGCTTAGAGGTCCTTTTTAAATGTTTGCCTCTACTTTCTATTCTACTATGGATGTTATGGGGAAGATTATAAGATGCCTACTTTTGAGGAGTTTTGTGATCGATTGACTAGGGAGTAGGCCAAATTAATTTAGATGGATGTGATTCCTAAGAGTTGTGCTTTAATGGCTCAATCTTCCAAGGGCAAGGGTAAGAATAAGAAGCCAAAGATAGATTCGTCTTCAGGTGGTGAGTCTCCCTCTAAGCCTAAGGTGAAGAATAATTAGAAGAATAATCCTTCACCTCCTCCTCCTTCTAACTCGGGAAAGCCATCTTCCAAGTCTAAGAAGAAGAAGGAGAATTGTTCTTTTTGTGGAAAATCTAGGCATAATGATGCACATTATTTTGCAAGGTTAGCAACATTAGAGGAAGCTATGAGGAAGCATAATCTTGCCATGCCTAAAGCTTCTTCTTCAGGAAAAGGGAAAGCCCTCTCAACTATAGCTTTTTCCTCTACTAGATCTAGTTGGATTCTTGATTCTTGTGCTTCTCATCACATGACTTATATTGTGGATCTTCTTGATTCTCTTTCTGATAGTCTTACTTCACATATTGTTGTTGGGAACTCTTCTCAAATTCTAGTTTTGGGAACAGGCTCAATTCACATGTAGGATGGTAGCATTGATGATGTTCTTCTTGTTCCTAATATTTCACAAAATCTTCTTTCTATATATTAGATTTGTAATCATGGTGATGGAAGGCTTGTTGATTTCTCTCCTACTGATGTGACTATTCGAGAGATGCAGGATGTTGAGAAGGTCATTGCTATAGGAATAGTTGACTGTGCAACCCATTTGTATAAGTTTGATGGACTTGAGTCTTCATCAGGATCATCCCTTATTGCTCATGCAAATTCTATGAGCAAGCTTTCACATGAATGGTTTGGGCACATGAATTATAGATATCTTCAACAAATATGCACACAAAATTTGGTAATTGGTCTACCTCAGATCTCTTGTTCAGATGGATTTTTTCAAGGTTGTGTGCTCAACAAACATCATAGGGATCCTTTTCCTAAGGGTATGTCCACACATGGTTCGACACCCCTTGACTTGGTGCATAGTGACCTCATGTCATTCCCTACTCCTTCATTTTTTAGGGGCCAAATATGTGCTCATCTTCATTGATGACTTTTATAGGCATACTTGGGTGTATTTTTTGAACTATAAAGATGAGGTTCTTTGTCATTTCATATTCTTGCATTTGTGGAGAAGCAGTCAAGCCATTCCCTTCAAAAGATTCACATAGATAATGGGGGGAATACATGTCAACCAGAAATTTCAGGAATTTTGTCATGCTAAGGGTATTCTTCATCAAGACACATTGCCATACACTCCTCAACAAAATGGTGTAGCAAAGCAGAAGAATAGAATTTTATAGGAGATGGCCAATTGTATGCTATAGTCTAGATCGATGACTCCCATATTTTGGGCAGAGGTTGTCAATTGTGCATACTACATTCAGAACCATATGCCCCACAAGGTAGTGTGAAATATGACTCTCGAGGAGGCTTGGTCTCATGTCAAGCCCAAGGTTTCCTACTTTAGAGTATTTGGGACTGATGCATGTACATTCATTCCATATGGTAGGCGCAAGACAATGGAGAATAAAAGTTAGCAATTCATTTTTGTTCACTATTGTGAGGATGTGAAGGGTTATTGGTTGTTTGATCCAGTCACTCGAGAGGTTCATTTTCATCATGATGTTCCATTTGATGAGTCTTTCACTCTGAAGAATTCTCCATCACAAGCCTCTCCCTCTCTTCCTCCTAGTTCTTCTTTAGAGGATATTGTGCCTCCAGAGGATGATGATGATGATGCTTGTAATGATATTGTTCCTGATGATGGTATAGATCTTGTTGTTGATATTACTCCATCTTCTCCTTCTCCTCCACCTACACCCCATCGACCTTTATGGGATTGTACACTTCTTGAGGATGCTTGTTCTCTTGTAGGTGATCCCACAACTACACATTGTACTCATTCCCACACTTCAAGTATCAGTCTTTTGAGCCATGTAGTTTCCACTGATCCTCAAAAGTTTTAGGATGCTTTGGGTGTTTCAGAATGGGATAGTGCTATGATGGAGGAGTATTCCTCCTTGATGAAGAATCATACATGGGATTTGGTTCCTCTTCCCAAGGGAAGAAAGTTCATTTGGTGCAAGTGGGTGTATCATACCAAGTTTGCAGCTGATGGTTCTATTGATAAGTATAAGGCTCATCTAGTGGCTAAGTTATTTTCTTAGGTTGAGGCTATTGAGTATTCTGAGACCTGTGCTCCTATCACAAAGATGGATTCCATATGCCTTGTGCTTTCTATTGTTGTATCTAAGGGTTGGTCAGTGTATCAAATGGATGTGAAGAGTGTTTTCTTGCATGGTGATCTTCATGAGGAGATCTATATGGAGCAGCCACTTGGCTTTTTGCAAGACCCTTCACTTGTTTGTAGGCTTCGACGTTCATTGTATGGTCTCAAATAGGCTCCTAGAGCTTGGTATGAGAATAGGGATAGTTTCTTGCTTACTTCTAGATTCACTAGATCTCATTCTAATCCTAAAGTTTACATTCAAAGGCATGGGGAAAATCTTCTTATTCTTGTTCTTTATGTGGATGAATTGATTCTCACAGGGAGTTCTCTTTCCATGATTGAGGATACTAAGCGAGCTTTGATGGAGCATTTTGATATGATAGATCTTGGTTTGTTGCATTACTTCCTTGGTATTCAAATCCATAAGTCTTCTACTAATATTTCTATCTACCAACAAAAGTATTCTCTTGATTTTCTTCAGATGTTTGAATGGCTGATTGCAAGCCATCCCCTACTCCTTTTCAATCAGGTGTTGTGTTGTCCACTAGTTGTACTACTCCATCCATTGATGCTACTATGTATCAATAGCTGGTTGACAGCCTTTTGTACTTAACACATAGTCATCCTGATATTTCCTTTGTAGTTGGTCTTGTCTCCCATTTCTCTCAAGATCCTCATGAGAGTCATTGGAAGGAATCCAAGTGTATCTTATGGTACATTCAAGGAACTACACAATTTGGCATTCACTACACATCCAATGCTACTAAGATTGTGGGCTTCACTAACTTAGATTGGGCTGGTCATGTTGATGATCGAAAGTCTACTTCTAGCTTTGTTTTCTGTCTTGGTTTTGGTCCAGTTGCTTGGTCTTGTAAGAAGCAAACTGCTATTACATTATCATCCACTGAGGCTGAGTATCGAGGAGTTGTCTTGGCTAGTCAAGAGGTTCTTTGGCTTTGACAGTTGATGGTTGAGTTTGGATTTCCTCTTGATCATCCCACTATTCTTTGGTGTGATAACCAAAGTTCCATACATATTTCTCACAACCCCGTGGAGCATCAATGCACCAAGGATATTAAAATCCACATGCACTTCATTTGATAGCTCATTCATGATGGTGTTCTTTCTTTGGAGTATTTGCCTATGGAGCAACAGGTTACAAACATCTTCACTAAACCTTTGACATCTCCTCATTATCTTCAGTTGTGATCAAAATTGGGGGTGAAGGAAGTTGTCCTTGGGGGTCTTGATAAGTCTTCCTTCCTTTCACTTTTGTTTTGTTCTCTCTTTTTGAGAGATTTTTCTCCCATAGGGTTTTTCTCCTTTTCTTTGATTGTGAGAGATTTGTATTCATTACATTGTAGTTGTACCTGGGTTCCTAACAAGGCCTTTTTTCCAGGACCCATATTGCAGCTCATATTGCATGTTTTATTCTTCATCCCTTACTTATTTCTCCCTAAGTTTCACTTAAGGGGGGGTGTTGGAGTGCACATTTATTAGCTACACAATATTAAGTCCAACTTAGTAAGTAGCTACTTTTATTTTTTTGGTCTATGCATTTATGGAGGGCGGTCACCGGCTTTCCCATGCTGTCTCTCCATCTTTTTCTTGTTCCTTCTTTACAAGGCCTTTGTACATTATAAATCCTCATTCTTGTTAATGCAAATCATCAACTGGTTTTCTATGGAGGTTTTGTTTTGGTGTGCAGATGAAGCTCTTGGATGCACTCACAGTTATTATAGGGCAAAGATATATCATTTTATTATTTCAATTTTAAAAAATAGTAGTACTAGGGAATGAAAAATAAAGATAAACAAAGTGAAAGAAGTTTTATTGTTTGTATTTTTATCCAAGAATGGTAGTTATTTGAGATTAAGGTCACTTAATTTTATTTTGTCAATATCCTTAAGAGGAAAAAAATATTGTGATCTTTTGTGAAATTAAAGTATAAGATCATTTACAACATCATATGTATGATGGCATATATGTTTCTCAAATAGAATGGAATAAAAAATTTAGTTGAAGTATCTTCTAGAATACATACATACATACATACATACATACATACATACATACATACATACATACATACATATATGTATATATACACATACACATACATATATGCATAAATACATACACATATATATGTATATATATATATACATATATACATATACATGTATAAATATATACACATACACATATACATATACATATACACATACACATACACATACACACACATATATGTCTAAAACATACATATAAACTAAATGATAATTCACATAGGATAAGAACTACCTAAAATGGTTGGAATTAATTAATGCATTGTACAAGACTATGTTAATCTCGTCCAAGCTATCAAAAACAAATTTTCATCCCACACATTTGAAATTAAAGCACTCAAAAATATGGGTTCAATATAATCCTTCATGAAAATTAAAATGATTTGAATTTTTTGTAAGGATTGATAATTTCTGCAATTAGAAGTGGTGAGATATATAAGAAACTAAGATGATGGAAATGGATAAGTAGGGGAGGTAAGTGATAAGGAGTGGATTAAAAAAAATTTATTGGAATGGTATGAAGAAATAGGGGTACAATGCTAAAGGGTAGAGATAGTTGGAGGATACCTAAGAAGAGTTTTCTATATATGGATCTATTAATAAAGTGTGTAATATAAGTGATGCAAACCTTGTTTAAGTGTTGAGAACTAGAAATATTCACTTCTTAGACTATAATGTATAGTAGATGATAAGGATGGATGATATTTCCTTAAAAAATTTGATGTCGAAAAAGAGATCGTAAACCTAATGAATAGATTACTTAGATCAATGTTTTTTCACATCAACATTAGAAGCCAAGACAACAAGGAATTCATATTGGATAAAAACCTAGAAGTAGAGACAATATTCCTTGACTTGGTTTTTTTTCCCTTGAAAATCCATTGAATTTGGTGTGAATTTGATTGACCTAATTAACTATGAAACCTAATATGAAAACGCAATTTATTCACATAGATGCAATAGGAAACAAAAAAATTGAAGTAGATCTAGAAGGATAGAGTTATATGTACATGTCCTAAAATTTTGGAGGTAAATTGGAAGGTCAATTATGGTATCTCCCTTGTTTCAAAAGTACAATTTAGGAACCACAACTTTTTGTGATGAAAGATATAGGTTTGCACTCTTCTTTCCTACTCTAAATTTTTTCATCAGTTCAAATGTGAACCTAAAAATGAAAACAAACAAGGAGAAATGGGTGGTTATATAGGAGTCTTCCTTGGTCAAACCTCAATTTTGGTATTTTTACCTCCACAAATAGCCAATTTATTGATAAATAAATGTGTGTGCTTTAAACCTTAACTTTATCTACCATTGTGGCAAGATAATATTCAATATAAATGATAGCAACCCTACTAAAATGTTTTAAATAAGGATTCCTATATGACACAAGAAAGATCAAGCCAAGAGAAAAGTCAAATACCCTAGGGAAATCGAATGCTCAAATACCTCTCTTATGGTAGTATGGAGACCAAAGTCTAAATATGAGAACACATTGAAAACAAGTCATTAAGTGTTTGAAGTAAGCGAATCTATCACCAAAGCCTATTTTCCATCATGTCCTTCAATTGGAATTAAACTACAATCATTGTGATAACCTAAAATGAAGTAAAAAATTCCTTGGTAGACCTTTGCTAGATTGTAATTGCATTTTTCTTATTTTAAAATAATAATTCATATATTTAAAATGGAACATAGGAATAAATAAAAGTGTAGGATGACTCATTTAAATTTAATTTTCATGATTATTTTATTACCAAGTCTCATTTTTGAATTCACATCCCCAAAATTAGAAACTGACATAAATAAAAAACCAAAATTGATAAAAAAAATACCTAAACTATGACACTAGAACCATTGTCTAGTAATTTTGGAAATATTTAGGTTTTATTTGTGTTTAGGGTTTTCTTAATCAAGAATCATTTAGAAAATGAGCATTTTTTGGGCTTAATTTGGTGAAATACATGATCAAGAAGGAAATTTTCAAGATAACACTGACACATTATCCTAGGTTGAACAGAAAGGTCAAGGCTAAGGAGTGTTTCTAAATTGTACTAAAGGTGTAGACATTAGAAAATGTTCCAAATGAAGAGTGAAGTTATACTTTCACCTTAAGGGAGTATAATTTTTGGTTCTACATGTATCTCCCATTTTAGTGGCCATGTGAAACTATATGCATATGCAAGATAAAGTTCTAAAAAGTAAATTATATCATAAAAAAGATACCCAAAAGGGTACTGTAGAGGATATAAAACATTCACTAAGAAATAAAATTGGTCCCCTAATGTGGTAACCTATAAACAACAAAATTAGGAACTACATCATACAAAACAAACCTGTTAAAAATCTAAAATCATCTGGAACATACACATGAATACATTAGTCCCAAATCTTCTAAGGATAATGAAATATGAGGGTAGATATGGTTTTTGAGCTATTTTTACCTATTTTATGGAGGTAGAAACATAGCATGGATCTCACAATGTTAAATGCATCTCACCATGTCAAATTGATTTATATTTTGATGAAAATTCCTTTGATAGGTTCATGTAAACATAACACCAAGGACAAAAAATCAGATGACTTGAATGAGGGTGGAAACAATTTTCCAATGCAATGGATGAATAAAAAGTCAACATTTACAATCCCAAGTTATGATAATTTGAAGAGGATATGGTATGAATTATATATGGTCAATTTTTACTATAAGTAATCAATTTTTCACATTTTTCTATTCATTTTGAATTTTGCAGTTTGAAAGAATGTTGAGCTAAGCTATGCATCCCTATGAGTAAAAATGTCACAATAATGATTGTATTGTGCACCAAGACTGGGGTTCCTAAGAGAGAATATTGTATGAGGAGAACGACAACATAAGAGGTAAGTTGTGTTTTCATTTTCCATGTAGGTAGGAGCTCAATTTGTACCATTTTTAATATTTTTTTGTGAAAATGGAGTACCCTTGACCAAGTATTGCACCATATTCCCATAAGGGTGTCCTTGACCAACAATAGCACCTTATACCAACATGGGCACCCTAGTTCAACCATGCATGTAAGAGCACTTAGGGGGTCAATTATATAACCTTCTACATGACCATGCCAAACTATTTGAATCCATAGTAGAGAAGATACACTTGCAAGATACTGGTTCACTATGAATCTACACCATGACAACCATGAGGTAACATGATGTGATGCTTATGAAAATCATGGAGAAATGAGATGTAGAAACATCTATCTTCTATCTTTTGATAAGAGTGACGATAGTCACATTGGAGGATGTGCGTCTTATTCTATGTTTATACATTTAGGATAAGACCCAGATCCTTGAGGAGAGGACATTAGAGAACATCCTTACTGACCAATTATATTAAATTGGATGATAAATTCTAAAGGATAGCAGGGGCTAAATAAAGCTATGATGAGTTCTCTAAGGATATATGAACATCCTTGGATTTTTTTAAAGGGCTTTAGAAATTTTCAAGAGGATGTAATTAGTAGGTGTAAAGCCAAATTCCACAACCTTTTCTATCATCCACTCTGCCTATGCCAAAATGGGATCTTTTTGAAGCAAGGTATGGGAATCCATCACAATGTAAAGGATGAAATTAATTTTTCAGGCATCGTAGTTGTAGCTGCCTTGGTAGACATGTATGAAAAAATGTTGAAGCATAGACAAGGTGCATGAAGAATTTAAAAACACCCCTCCAAGAAATATGGTCTCATGGGATGAAATGATTACACGATATGCACAAAATATATTTTTTGAAGAGGCTTTAAAAACTTTCAAGAAAAAGCAATCAACAGATGTAAAGCCAAATTATGAATCCTTTTCCAATATTCTCCCCATGTATTCCAATAATGGAGTTTTGGAGTAGGGTGTGGATGTAAAAATTTGCAAATGGCTTAAATTCTAACACACACATTGGCATGATTAGTATTTTAAAACAAATCAAACATTCAACATCCATATGAGATATTTCAACATGCTTCAAAATGCACTCAAATAACAAGATAACTAAAATATATAAAAATATGAAGTATACCTATCCCATATTGGATTGGTGCCACTTTTATATGAAAAGTGGCCCTTTCCCAAACCTTTACAAGCTCAATGATTAAAATTACTTGAAAATACTATGCTATGAAGTGGAAAAAATTAGATCTCAATGTGAAGAGAGTAACATTTCTCTAAGTTGTGGATGATAAAAATGAAGGATAACCTCTCTATTTATAGAATAATTTGATGATAGAAGAGGAAAAGGGGATGAATGTGGGATAAATACCCAACAAATAGGAAGAAGCCACTTGTCACCATGTGAATGGGCCAAGGATGTGCATGTTTTGATGAATGTTCCCATAAATGCAATTAGTTGAAATTTGAAATTAGTGAAATGACAAGGTGGAGGGAGAGTCAAATGGAGTTATGGCCACTTGGCTCAAGGAAAAATGACTTGTAAGATGAAATCAATGCCTTGTTGGAAGGACAAATCTCATTTGGAGGGAGATTTGAAAAGGAGGAATATTCTACTTTTATATCTTGTTGAGAGAAAATGAAGATTTAATAAATTAATTAAAAATTGATTTATTTGTGCAAGTGGGAAAAGCTAGAGGATGTGACATGGATTAAGATTAGATTTAATCATGATTTTATTAAATAAGAGGAGGTTAGGTGATTTGAACCATTTGATTTACACAAGGCACGAGCATCCATCAATGCATAATGGAAGGGTGAATTTTATTATAAATTATAGATGGAGAGACTCTAGTAACATGAATGCAAATATGGGAGAATAAGCAATGCATGTGATTATTTGTAAAATAGTTCACAGGAAATCAGATTCATTAAAATTTTAAACCACTAAATGAACACAAAATCCATTTGAATTGAACTTACCTCTATGTGGATAAACAAATAAGAATCTATAATAATGTTTTATATGAAAACACTCATAGATAAAACACAAAAGCAATGCTTTTACTTAATAGATCATGACAACATGTAATTGTTTAAGAATGAAATAAGTTCCCATTTATTTTTTAAGAGATCTAAAATCATGGCAAGTGAATTACCTCAAGATATCATCCAAGGTGTGTTAATTGACATAGCTTGTGATCTACTTGAATTGAGGGGACGAAAGCCTGCTTATGGCTAGCTTGTTCACATAAGATGCTACTAGATGAGGCAACCAAAGTAGAAAATTTGGACATGGTTGTGATTAATGAGATTATTATAGTTTCCTCAGAGAATGCAATACCATATGTGAGGAGGATTTCCAAAGAGGAAGGATTGCTTGTAGGAATTTCATTAGTGCAACATATGTAGCTACATTGAAGGTAATGGTGGAGCACACACAATCATATAACACTAGTTGGCATGCATCTCTTTGTTTTCTACATAGAATTACTATATAATTTAACTTGGGAGCTTTCAGGTTGGTGAAAATTTTTCCCCTCAAGCACTACAATTTCTTTTCTTTTTTTTAATTTCAATTAGAAACAACTACCATCTTAACCAACCAAGCATTTTCCATATAGATTAGAGGTTTTGATTTCAATAGCTCAACATTCACTATGGTAATGACAACCAATGCCACATCTATATTCTTAGATGCAAAGGTGTTGAGATTCTATTCTTAGGGTCTTTACTAGAGCTACAATCTAAGCCTTAAGGGTTCATGATGGCCCCACCTATCTATCCCCTCATGGGAAATTATAGGCTTCATAGTTCACCCAACAATTCTAGTGGGAGTTTAATCTCTCCTCTTGTATGAGATCTATGATCTTTCCCTTACTTTATAACTTAGTAATTAAGTGTAAGTTATCACATAGTTAATTATATTATAATGATAATAAATTTTAATAATAAATTTCCATCAAGTGTTGGATCCATACCAAACATTACCAAATAGTAGTGTACAACATTCATGATATTCACAAGGGGAATATAATACCATAATCACATACATCATACACAAATAATAAGTATAATGGTGATTAGCTCATATGCACATCACAAGTACAACAATTATTGTCTTGTACATATTTCTCCTTTACCTTAGTGATTAGCTCTCGCATATATCACACATACATAGTGATAAGTTCTAACATGTACATCACATATAGATAATGACAAGCTCCACCATACATCACAAATTCACAATAAAAATCTCCAAAATATATCAAAATGCATAGTGATGAGCTCCAACGTACATCACAAACATAGTGGTAAGCTCCAAAAGACATCACATACACATAACAATGAGCTCCAACATACATCACATCCAAAATGGCTAATTAACACATCACAATGGCTAGCACATTTCCATAATGCATCCTAGATAGAAAGAATATTGGTATGTTGCACACTACACCATAGGTCCTATCCTTTCCTCTAGTCTTCTACACCATTGGACAAATGGGAAGAGGATTCGGTGCATCCCATACTATACTATAGGACTGCCCTCAACCCCACGAGGTTAAGTATATATAGTCTAACAACTAGGAAGGGGATTTAGTGCATCCCATACTAAACCGTAGGTCAGTCCACCATCACAAGGATTTCCCCAAGTAGTGAACCTACCAAAATTGATGGATTCTAACTTCAATTTCCTTTAGGCCAGCGACAACAAGTTTATCCACCTATGAAGAAGTAGCTTCTGACATATACCACCTTATGAACTTAGTGATATTGTTAGCTATCTTCTTCACAATCTTGAGTAACACTAGCCTTGGTCACTTTTGTGCCCTTAGTGATAGCCAGTAAACTCCATTGATATAATGGTTAGCTCTAGATTATTGTTATCCACACAGATGGGTCCCTACCCATGCAACAGTTACTGTATCTTAATCATAACCAGAGTAGCCAATAGAAACCTTCACCTCCATGAACCAGGTGAATGTTGGCTCATCCCTAGCAGTATCCCAAACATCACTCATTGGCATGGTCTAATGATTGCATGTCATTGCTCAAATATCTCAGAGGTTTACTCTTGGACGAGGGGTGATCCCACAAAGCTAGTTTATAATTTCTGGGAGATTCTATTTTTTGCTGAACCACATATTTTTAGAAAATATAATGATCTAAGCCTTAGAAAGTTCCATTTAAAGCATTTCAATTGAAGAGGGTTTGATCAAACTAGCTTAGGTTGAACCCCCTTGGATAGAACTTCGCTAGTTTTAAACCATACATATAACAGAGTCTCCTTTACACCTATCAAAATGTTGATTAAAAACCACTTTTGATTTATATTTTGGGGGATCAAATGAATTCATTTAAAATTTAGTTTTGGTAAGCATGTAGTCCTTATTATAAGCTTCTCAAAAAGTATAACTTTAAATAAATTTAATTTAATTATTATATTTATTTTTATTTCTTTTGAATGTAGGTTTTCATCGAAAATAAAGCTCTTTGTTCTACACATGTGAAAAAATAGAATATTATCAAAAATAATTTGAAAATATGAGTACACTAGATATTGAAGTCATTGATCCAACAAAAATAAAATAACTTTGATACATACAAAAAAAAATTATGTGTTATATAGTCTGCCTATGTCTGAATTGTAATTGGTTTGACTTCAAAACTTGATTAAGGAAAAAATATTCAATAAAACACTATGAAACCAATTGGAAACACTAGATATCATAGTTAAAAATCTAAATTTGAAAAAACTATAATTTTATCCTTCATGGAAAGAAAATTATGTGTTATATAGTGAGTGTCACTCCTTAAAAATGGTGTTTACTTAAAAAAATAGTTTTCGAAGGAGATGGAAAAAGAAGTGCAATTTGATTCCAATTTTTTTGGAAAAAGTATATTTAGAATCTATCGACAAAATTTCACAAATCACTAGTTTGCATCATCTTCAAATTCCTCATGATTTAGCCACTATAGGTGCCCAAAAGTGAATATCTAGTTAGAAAAAAATAGTTCAGTGTCCAGTTTGGCCAAAAATTGTAAACCAGTATTGTGGGATCACCTTGAGTCATGCATAACATAAATCATAATCACAATCAATAGTTACAAAAGCTCATACATAGAGGTCCCTCTAGATATGGAGTCAGTTTTCACAACACATACAAGTTACATGGAACCAACACAAGATGAAATTTATATATATTGAATAGTAATTATAAAGTTGTTAAATTCATTACTTCATTTAAATTATTATTCCAAGCACATTATGTCGGGTGACCCCACAATACTAGTTTATACTTTTTGGGAGATCCTATTTTTGCTAACATGACATATTTTTAGAAAATATAATGATCTAAGCCTTGAAAAGTTCCATTTAAAGGATTTCAGTTGAAGAGGGTTTTATTAAACCACCTTATATCAAACCCCCTTGGATCTAGAATCCTGCTAGTTTTAAACCATACCTATAATAGAGTCTCCTTTACAAACATCAAAATACTAATAAAAAACCACTTTTGATTTACCTTTTGGGGGATAAAATGATTTGTTTTTTGAGTATGAAGTCCTTATTATAAGCTTCCCAAAATGCATAATTTTAAATAAATTTAATTTGATTAAATTATATTTATTTTTCATTTAAATTTGTGAATGTAAGTTTTTCACCAAAAATAAAGCTCTTTGTTTTGCATGTGTAAAAATAGCAAATTATCAACAAAAAAAAATTTGAAAAATTTCTATGCATGAGATATTGCTGTCCTTGATCTAAAAAAAAGAAAAGAATTTCAATACATACAAAAAAAGTTATGTTTTAGCCAATAAATCATGTCTAAATTGTAACTAGTTTGACTTTGAAACTTAATTAAGAAAAAAAAATCAATGAAATGCTAGAAAACCAATTCCATGCACTAGATATCATAGTTACAAATATAAATTCAAAAAAATTACAATTTTATCCTTCATAGAAAAATAGTTATATGTTAGCCAGTAACACCACTCTTTAAAAATGGTGTTTACTGTTAAAACTAGTTTTTGAAGGAGATGGAAAGAGAAGTGCAATCTAATTCCAAATATTTTGAGAAAAAAATAGTTAGAATCTAAAAATAAAATTTCACAAATCACTAGTTTGCATCATCTTCAAATTCCTCATGGTTTATCCGCTATAGGTGCCTGAAAGTGGAGATTTATGTAAAAAATTTAGTTCAATATCTAGTTTGGCCAAAAATTGTGAACCGGTATTGTGGGATCACCATGTATTAAATATAAGTTATTAAATTTTGTGAACTAATTCATACCCATTTGGTACCCATTTAGCCTCAAATTGAAGCTTACAGAGGAGGTAAGATATAACCATATAGGAACAACCCCAACCCTTGGAGCTATCCCCCCCTAAACCCTCCTCCTACAAACTTTAGATCATAGAGGAATCCTTCACCCAAGTTTTTCCTATGTTCTAGCTTCCAAATGAGTCAAAGTCACACGTAGTTCTCCTTACAAGATCTCTCAAGGATAGCTATGCACTTTTTCCCAATTTAGTGAACTTAAATAGATCGACACTTTCATCCATGCAAGTCAAGATTAAAAGTCACCACCATTATTATTCTTATTCTAGCTTGAGCATCCCAAGGTTTCATTATATCGACATAGGGGCTAGGCTTATTGCTCATAACAAAATTACCTTAATTCACACAATCCCATAGAAAAGAATTTTCATTTAAAATTTACATATTAGATTCAATATTGAGGTTCACGTACTTAAGGGGTCAATAGATATCTTTGAAGGACATCCAATAGTATTTATAAGCTTGTTTTAAGTATAATTAATTCTAGAATCTTACTTAAGAAATTTGGGAACACTAAATCCATTGGACCAGCATATGAAAATGTAAACCCACTGATAGTATTACTAATAATATTCTTGTTCTAATTTCCTTTACTCTATCATGCAACTCCATATTCTTATAGTATTATAGTTTTAGAGTAGATAGCTTATTCATACTTTCCCTTTAAGTTAAACCCAACCTTAATTATCATAAATAAGGTATCAAGAGATGCTATCCAGGATTTATCTCATAACACAATCTCAACAACCTTGTTAATTGAATTAGTTGTCACCATCCACCTAGCATGCAATCATATTGTGGTCTACTATATAGGTATAATATTCTTCACTTCATTCACATAATAATTGTAATATTAGTGTTCTTGTATTTAAGAGGTTGATAGACATTATGTAGTCATATAAAGCATTTATCATAGTACCATAGTTTATAAAAAGTTTCAAGTTTCAATGTTAAATATATGTTTAGAAAAGTAGGGTTGTAGTGCCACTAAATGAAACCATCATTATTTATATGATTATGCCCAATTTCTCACACTAAATTGACCCAAAAATGGTACCCTTTATTTTGGATTTCAAATAATAATAATCATAGATACACTTTTCAAACTAGAATGACAATCCATCCTATATCAATTTAAATCCTTGATTATTAATAACAAACATATCTAAAAAATAGATGTTAGATTATATCCTTAATAATATATTAACCAACAATTAGCTATGGTCACACCCATTATTTTGTATTTATTTTAAGGTGAACTAAGTTGCAATATAAGTCAACGTTCGAAGTAGTACTTTTCAAATGAAATAATAATTCAAGAAAGACATGATATTTAAATTAAAAGTTGGCATAGTGCATGATTACAAATTGTTTGTCTCTTAACCCAATCTCAACATTATTGAATTAAGGGATGGGTTCCTCTATTTTAATCATGCAATAATTAAAATATCATTTTATATAAATGGGTAAACATTTAATATTTCTCTTGGATCATCTTTTTCCCTCACTAAAATTATACTCATCGATATCATTAAACCATCTCGCTTGAAGTATCATGCAATGGCTTATACAATATTATCCTTTTCTTACTAATTATTTTCTCTTAATTCTAAGCCAAGGTAGGATTACATGAATCACAGGGGTTGCTTGATGGTTAGCAAGCTCAAGAGAGATGATATTAAGATTTGTATTCTAATTTTATTTTATACATGCAATGATTTAAGAAAAGAGTAAAATATGCATATTTCCTAGAACTATATGTGATTCATAAAATGGAAAAATAAGTAAAAATATACTATCAAATCCTTTATCTATGGTGCACCTCTATACATATTTTGAATGGGAAAAGGAAGCATATATATAAAATTAAAATCTAACTAAGGTGATGCACCAAGATGTAGACCAAAGATCCATCCATAGGGCGACAGATTCAGAGTTTAGAAAGAGCTACGTGCATGGGGTAGCCAGTTGGCTTCAGACGGTCTCAATACGTCACATAGATTCTCTTGCACTCCACTCAGGTTGAGCATTTATTTATAAGGAAACACCTTAGGTAAACCGGATCCAGACTCACATTGGAAAAGAAGCCATGCTATCAGATGAATGATACCCTCAATATCTATTCTGATAGGAGGCTAGTTGAAACTCTTGAAAGTACTTGGGTTCTACTCCTCTTCAATTCTCTCTGCAATTTGCTCAGCTATGGAAATTGATCCATCTTCAAGAAATGCCCAGGATGGCATGCCCATCTTAGTTAGCTGGGAGAAATTTTATTGCATGCTATCCATAGTCTGGTTCAAGTTAGCTACACAGGCATTAGTACGCACTAATACTTTTGACTACAAAATCTGATGAAATTGTTCGATGAAATATGTAAAATTCAATGTTTGTCGGGTGCTTGTAAAATTTGATGTGTAATTTTCATTTTTTTGAAAGTTTATCCCCATCGTTCGTCAAACTTTCGACGAACCTAGGGTTTGTTGAAATGTTAGTTATCATTTTCATCAAATTTTTAACATGAAAAATATAAAAAAATCAAATTGTGGCCGACATAAAGAAAAGTGAGTTCACGCCTGATTTATTACAACAGTGTTTTTCTCTACTTGAGACAGTTTGTGGAGAACTAAGGATGATTTTCTTGGGAAAAATCAGAAAAAAAATTCAAGAAGATATTGCCAGGTTGAGGGTAGTCATTGTCTTTTTGTAGAATTTAGTTGTGAAGTTAGATTTGTAGTTCCAGGTTTGAAAATCATATTTTAAAGCAACATCTCATTAGATTTCATTTTTAGAGGTTAAGGGTTTTGAGAATTTCATGTCCAAATTTTGTTGTGTGGAATCACCATAAGATCACAACCAAGGAATAGATTCTTGTAACTGTAATTATGTGATCCATAACTCTATTGGTCATGTGGCACAGTTGTGCTATAAAAAATATAGGATGCATTCATGTGTGACCCAAGTTTAATGTGGCTATGTTGTGATAGCAATGGAGGCACTCATATAATGTAGTTAATTCAGGTTGTATAATGTAGGTGTCAATCATCATTGGGTGCATTCAGGATGTCTCAAGTTTAATAGGTTAGGATGTAATTATAGCATGATCGAAAAGTGATTACCTCTTGCTGCAATAAAAAGCCTATAACTCTAGTTGATATGCAGTGTGGTTGTGTTATATCAATTATGTAGTGATAAATTGCATCAGAAGAAGTGACACATTGCATCTTTAACTAAAAGGATAAATCCGTATTTGACATTAGCAATGATGATTCCGACTTGTTGCTCCTTGGGAATGGGTCACTTGCTCTTACTAGCTCACTACCTCCATTGTTGTAGGAAGTTTGTGATCAAGTTCAATATTCTAATTTTAGGAGTCTTTGCGGTTGGAAATCATAGTAAAATCAAAATTTAATAAGTTTTGGAATTAGAATTTTAATGTGTTTTTTGGGGTCATTAACTTCAGACTATCTTCTCTTTTGTAGGGGTGGTTGCATGCTAATTTTTTTTGGTGTAAAATATCAGAATTATTATATTATGTTACCTGTCTATGAATAAAAATTATTGGAGTGTAAGTTTGATATTTTTGAAGATCTAAATAGTCAAGCTTGGTAAAGAAAAATTATGTTAGATAATATTAGTCCAGAACAAAATGAAGAGACACTTGATAGATTGTGGGCTAGATTGAAAAAAAAGGGTGATGGAAAAAGTTATTGTCCTTGCAATAATTGCAAGGGCTTAAAGATGAGATGACTTTTAATCACAACAGCTGAGAAACATTGTAGGCAGCATGGTCACGTTGAAGGGGGGCATGCTTATATGTCATCTTTTTTCATCTATTGTAATTGTTGTTAGTTCATCACTAGTAAATAAAGGATGAAATATGAATAAATTATTTTTTGTTGTATATTGATTGGTGAATTTTTGTTACCACCATCAAATATTTTACCTTGCTCATACCAATATTTATGTTCCATTATGAAAGATATCATAATGGAGTATCAAGCAATAGATGCATGTCTCAATGATCATATTATTTATCATAAACAACAGGAATTTTCAATAGAATGTCTGGAATGTCATATCAGTAGATATCAAATAGATCAACTAACAGAAAAGGTGCCTCACAAGGTTCTTCGTTATATTCCCATTATTCCACATATGCAACGATTATTTAGGTATGAAAGCTTAGTGCAATTTATGGATTACCATGCATGGAATAAATGTGGAGATGACATTCTTCAAATACCTATGGATGGTTCTACATTTATGGACATGGAGGAAAAAGGGTCACACTTTAAAGAAGAACCTTGTAATCTTAGGATTTCATTGGGAGCGGACGGTGTCAATCCATTTGGAGAGCTGAGATCTATTTACTCAGTGTGGCCTATTTTTGTTATCAAATATAACATTCCTCCATGGATGTCAATAAAGAGGGAGCACATAATGTTGTCAATGATTGTTCCAGGTATGTTTACATCAATTTTCTTTAATGTAGTAGCATCTCATTTGTCTTATTTGTTGCATAATGACATATTCTTTTCATTTAATAGTCATGTACATTAATTTATATATATTGCAGTAAAATGGTTATAATAATTATGTAATGTTTATGTTCATTCAACTAGGTAAGTACCAAGTTAAAGATATGAATGTATATATCGAGCCTCTTATTGATGAGTTACTAAAGTTATGGAATGGCATCACTATGTATGACATCTCTAAACCAATAGGACAAAGACAATTTCAATTCCGTGCAATGCTTGTATGGACAATTCATGATGCCCCAAGGCTAACACATTTTTGTGGTATGTTATAACATTCGACTGCATTTTAACAATATTTAATTTGAAGTAGATATCATGCATTTTTTAAAAATAATCTATTGATTATATATAATTCAAAAAATTGACATATTTAATCTAATTATAT
Organism: Sequoia sempervirens; assembly: GCA_007258455.2. Taxonomy (NCBI): domain Eukaryota; kingdom Viridiplantae; phylum Streptophyta; class Pinopsida; order Cupressales; family Cupressaceae; genus Sequoia; species Sequoia sempervirens. The sequence goes on from VDFB02316920.1 coordinate 283,164, forward strand.
ATCATCTTGCAGGTCTTCAAACAAAGGGAAATTTTGCATGTCCAATTTGTGGTCAAAAGATGAAATCTCATCGTTCAACAAGTTTAGGAAAGTAGGTGTTTGATGAGTATAGGAACTTCCTCCATAGAAATCATAAGTATCGAACTACTAAAAAACATATTTTCAATGGGAAAGAGGAGACTACATCAAAACCATGAAGAATGTCACCTCGCCTATGAAAGTTGGAATATAATAGAATTAATCGTCAAGGTTATACATCGGATCAAATTGTTTATCTATCATATATGATATGTTTTGAATTTATATTTTTATATTGTGTTGTGTTTACTCATGTTGTAATTGACAATGATTGTTGTTGTTAATTTGTTTAACTTATATGCTTCATGAAGGTCGTCAAGGCATTAATGACTTGCTTCCACAAGGATTGAAAAGTTATCCCAAACAATTTAGTAGGTTTCCATACTATGAGAAGCTACAAATTATGCATTTGTTTGATACAATGTATATCGGAAAGAATATAACAGAAACGTTATGGAAAATATTTGATGGAAGGCATGACAGAGAATTTTTTTTCAAAATTTGTAGTGACATTCAGGAAGCCAATCATGCAATGAAAAATTCCATTCAATTAAGTAGCGATGGAGAAAAAATTAATATAAGTTCCCTTCCTTGGTTATTAACAGAGTAGCAAAGCAATGCTATAAAAGAAGTCATACACAAAATTTGATTTCCCATAGGATTTGCTGCGAACATAAACAATATAATAACAAAGAAAGGTGAATTTGGGTTAGGGATGAAAATACATGATTGGCATACCTTCATTAAGGTAATTATTCTGGTATATTATATACACTTGTATAATGCATGTACTTTTCAGTGTATTGTGTTTACTAGTTTTGGAAAAATAATGAAAATATCATTTTATAATTGTTGTAGTACATTCTACCTCTATCTCTCCCAGACAACTTTGACAACAATGTCAAGCAAGTTATATATGATCTTGGAAAATACATGAGATAAGTAGCAAGATTTGTTCAATTCGATGTATACATCTTATAATTTCCATTTGTTTTACTTGTTATGTAATATACTATATATTTTTCTTAAATCTCATTAATGTATTTGCGCCTTGAATCATTTGTAGATGGTTGTCATCTAAAGAAATCCATAAAGAAGATATGAATTATTGGAAGAGAAAAATTCCTTGTCAAATGTGTGAAATGAAAAAGTGTCTACCTTCAACATTTTTCAATACATAAGAACACTACCTGAATACACCAAGTTGAGGAGATTGAATTGTGTGGACCTGTACACACAAGGTCAATGTGGATGGTTGAGAGGCACTTGAAATTTTTGAAGGCTTTGGTTAGACAAAGAGCACATCCTGAGGGTTCTATGGTGAAGGGATATATGGTATACCAAACCATGGTGTACATTAGTGAATATCTTCCCAAATTTGAAACAAAGATCCAAGTAGATTGCATTTGGGATCCCAACTCCATTAAAAAATTCGAAGGGAAGTACCTATTGGGGAAAGGTAGATTGATGAAAGTGAGAGGTAATTATAAGATGGTCATGGAGATTAATTGGAATACATTTTACATATGGTTTTTATGTATATTGTACTTATTTAATTTTTAATCTTCAATATACATCAACTATAAATTAAGGTCATATATAGTGGTATTTAACTAATTATACGTCATTTGTGAATTTCAATTTTTTTTGGTACAATTGGTCAAGAGTGGGATGCACTACATTTGTACATCCCCAAAAATCTTGATTGGATGATGGTATGGATTGAACGATGTCAATAATCTAGTCGTGCATTAACATGGGAAGGTGTAGATTCATTGGTTAAATAAGCTCATCGTAATGGAGATTCCAATACTACACAAAGGGAAATTGATTTAGCATATGGTTTAAGAGATAAACAGGTACGTATAAATATATTAATCACCCATATTATTTAATTATTTTCAAGTATATTGATGTATATATATTTTGAGATTTTTTTGTTTGCATACATTCAGCCAAGAATAAATATGTTTATCAACTGATGATATTCCAATAATTTTTACATGTTTGACATATTGCAGGTGAAACACCACAAGGCTATGTGGTGCAATGGTTGTAAATTTTGAATCAAAATGTTGGATGACATGAAGAAACCTTGTGATTCTGGTATAACTGAAGTCTTTTAGGTGACTAATGTTTCATCTAGAAGCGACATACATCCAGAAGTCTCAGAAAATCGATACTATGGGATTTTGGATGATATACTTGAGTGTGACTTTAAGTCTTTCATATTAATTTTGTTCATCGTCCTATGGTACAAGCTACGATTGAATGAAAATGATCCTGAGAGAACTATTATTGAACATGATAATGGATTTACCATGGTTAATACAAGGTTGATCGAGCGAGTTGGAAATGAGCCCTATGTTCTTCCAAGCAAATGTGAGTATTTTTACTCAGAGGTTCCAGGTAAACTGGTTGGTCATTTGTTGTTAGACATGATCCAAGAGGAAGGCTGGTAAAGTATAATGTGGTGGAAGAAAAAGATACCAAAGAACTAGAAGATGATGTAGATGATGATCAGGATCAACGGTTAGTTGATGATGTCCCTGAAAAAGATGTCGAAGAGGAGGAACTAGATCATGATGATGTAGGATTTAATGTCATGAAGATGATATCTATGTGGATGATGACATTGTCGAAACTGATATCGATGACAATGATGATGATATGACCAATCCTTACAATGTCGAGTCTGGATCAGATGATACAGACAAAGAGTTAGATGGAGAAGAAGATCAATGACATTGAAATGTATAAGTTATGCGATTATATTATCTATTTGATATTTATTTCTTGATAGAATTATATTTGAATTATGTGGTTACATAATTAATCATGATATTTTTAATTTTGATTCCATTACATCATTAATTTAATGATGTACTTTTTAATGTTTGAAAGGTCAAAAAATTAAAACATTTCAATAGTGATGTTAACAACCTTCAAATTAGTGTGTTTTATGTTTCATGTGATCATAAAAGATTAAAAAGTCAGTTGTAGAGGTGGTTGTTCAGTGGTTGACATGTATGTTGGTTCTTTTTACAATGTAACTAGGTTTGTCTTCTAATCTACCTATAGAATTTCCAATTCCAATCGAAGGCAGCTTGAAGGACCTAGACCAACTGACGAGGACTTTAAAATCCTCCTACACTTTGGGCTCTACAAGACCCAGGTGGGTGACCCCTTAATGTGTTTACAACCTCTACACCATTATTATAAACAACATTAACAATAGCAGATGATCTGACTTAATAGCTCAACATGATAAGATAATATCAACTAGAATTGGTTGTTCATAGAAAATATCAACTATCTAGAGCATGAGATAACTAAACACAATCCATTGTATAAGATAGTCATTGATTTGAAATTTGTAGCATGATATAGGCAAAGACAAACAAATACTGAACTAGACTAATAATTACAACTTAGATCAGCACCATATATCCATTACAGGAGTCAAATTCATAAGCATCTAGAGGTTTATAATATATTTAATACATCACATATAAGATCCATGACAATATTGCATTAAAATTTTATCAGTATGCATTCTAACCTAGGACTACTTATCAAATCCTTATACAACACATATCCACTTATAATCCCATTCAAGCATTTTGATTAATTCCTTGAATTAAAGCTAAAATAGAATCATACACACCACAATAGTGAGATGGATAAAACAACCCTTAGTGATTTCATTCAAAGTTTAGATATGCATGTACAAAGGAGAGACATGAGCTCGAATTTTCATTTCAACTCAAATGCTAGTACTGTTATACAAGATTAAATCTCTATGAACTCAAAACCTGTTACATAATGACTCAAAACCTAAATTGCATTTCTCTAAAACCATCATACTTTACAATTCGCTCTACAACTTCACCTAGACTCAACAAAAATGATCTAACTTGCTAACCCGTACTTATGGCCTTGAAATTATTCTTATAGAAAATGAAGGAGAAAACAAGCACTAAGCCAAAAAGTACACCTGTCACTAGTCAATTGGACCACCTAGTGATATTCCAAAATTTGTTACAACAACCAACACCTTGAAAAATATTCTTGTTCATCATATCAGCTGAGGAACATTGATGCAAAAAACCACAAGAAAACTGCACCAAGAAAGTCGTCAACACAAATCTGGAACCGTTGCAACCGCAACATTTGATCTGCCACCTGTTAGTAGTTCACTCCTTTTACTCCTCCTTATTCAAATATTTAGTTACCCAATTCTGGTACTCATCATTAGTCGGCCAATCAAAATTAATTACCTCATCCACCTTGGTATTATAAGGTGTGTATTTTACCACTACCTGATTCACATCCCTTTCAAAAGATTCCAAAAATGAGCTGGTACTAATGATTTTGTCCATATAGCTCACCAACAAATCATAGTCTGGCTCATCACAAATTGAATTGATTTGATCATTGATGGCCTCACTTGCTTGAGCCTGCCATTGTTGAAATGACCTGATTTTTCTTTGCTCATCAATTATATCAGGTAACAATGTGTTACCCCAATCATTGAAATTCTTCACCAGCTCCCTAATCTTCCTACTCAAGTCATATGGTAAGGTATGAAAACCTTGCAATGATTTTACTAACACATGAGTAGGATTTAATGTTTGGGGCCCATTATTTATATCAAACGTTGAGGCCTTATACATGATATCCAGATCATTGGCCCTAGGGATCCAATTTTCAATTATTGGTATCACTACTTCCTAATTCCTATCAATATTCTTTATTACTGCTAATAGCAAAGAATATAAAGAATGTATAGATAGCAATTTTGTATCAACCTTTTCATTTAAATGCCTCAAAATAGTAGTAACAATTTTATTTTTCTTTAAGAGAGATCCCTCCTCACTTTTGTTTAATGATGCATGTAATTCATCAATTTTTTGCAAGAGTTGCTTCTTTGTAGGATCGACAGAGAACTCTGTTTCTTCTTCACCTTCCTCTAAAGAAAGGGTGAGGACATGATTCTGACTGGGAGATCCTGGTGTGGAAACAATTGGAGAAGCAGGAGGCACTGACACTGCTATGGAAGGTAACATACTGGTATTGTTGGTTCTTTTTACTACCAACCAGGGTGGTCTTCTAATCTACCTATAGAATTTCTAGTTCTAATCAAAGGGAACTCGAAGGACCTAGACCAACTGATGAGGAATTGAACAAAACATCCTATGCTTCTAGCTCTGCAAGACCCAAGAGGGGAATCCCTTAATTTGTTTACAACCTCTGCACCATTATCATAAACAACATTAATAATAATAGATAATCCCACCTAATAGCTCAACACTATAGGATAATATTGAATAGAATTGGCTATTCTTCAACAATATCAACTACATGGAGCATGGGATGACTACAACACAACCCATAATATAAAATAATCATTGATTTGCAATTTGTAGCTAGCTTGAGGCAAAAATGAACAAATACTGCATCAAATGAAAGAGTGCAACTTAGATCAGTGCCATATATCCATTGCAGGAGTCAAAGTTATAAGCACTTAAAGGTTTATAACAGATGTAATACATAACATAGAATGTCTCTGACAATATTGCATTACAATTTCATCAGTGTGTATTCTAACCCAATACTATTTATCAAATCCTTATACAAAACATATCTACTTATAATCCCATTCAAGCATTTTAATTAATTCCTTGAATTAAAGTTAAAATAGAATCATACACACTACAATAGTGGGTTGAATGAAACAACCCTTAGTTATTTTATTCAAAGTTCAAATATGCACATATAATGGAGAGAGACGAACTTGAAATTATCATTTCGATTCAAATGCTAATACTATTATGCAACATTAAATCAATTAAAACCTATCACAGAGTGATTGAGAACCTAAACTCTCTAAAACCATTGATCTTTACAATCGGCTCTGCAACTTTGCCTAGACTCGATCAAAATTATCTAACTTTCTAACATGTACTTTTGGCCTTGAAATCCTTCTTATAGAAAAATAAGGAACAAACAAGCTTCGAGCTAGAAAGTACACGTCACCAGCCGATTAGAGCACCTAATGATATTCCAAAAATTGTTACAACTACAATCATCCTGGAGCATATTCATGTTCATTGTGTCAATTGAGGAAAGTTGATGTGATTCAAAAACCACAAGAAACCCATACCGAGAAAATCATCAATACAAAACTGGGACCGTTGTAACTACAACATCAGATTTTCCACCTGTCCATAGTCCACTCTCTTTTACTCATCATCATTCAAATACTTAGCTACCCACTTCTGGTATTCTTCATCAGTAGGCCAGTTAAAATTAATCACCTCATTTACCTTTGTACTATAAGGCATATACTTTACCACTACCTAATTCACATCTCTTTCAAAAGCCTCTAAAAATGAGTTGGTACAAATAATCTTATCCATACAACTCACCAACAAATTATAATTTGAGTCATCACAAATTAATTTAATTTGATTATTGATGACCTTATTTGCTTGATCCTACCATTATTGGAGTGTTCTGATTTTCCCCTATTCATCAATTATATTAGGTAACAATGTGTTACCCCAATCATTGAAATTCTTTACCAAATCTTTAATCTTCCTATTCAAATCATCTGGTAGGGTTTGAAAACCTTGTAATGATTTTACTAACACATGAGTAGACTTCAATGATTGGGGCCTATTATTTATATCAAATCTTGAGGCTTTATTCATGATATCTAGATCATTGGCCCTAGGGATCCAATTTTTAATTATTTGTACCACTACCTCCTAATCCCTATCAATATTCTTTATTGCTTCCAACAACAAAGAATATAAAGAATGTATAGATTGCAATTTACTATCTACCCCTTCATTTAAGTGCTCCAAAATAGTAGTAACAATCTCCTTTTCCTTTGAAAGAAATCCCTCCTCTGTTATCCTTAATGATGTATGTAATTCATCAATTTTTTGTATGAGCTACCTCTTCATTGGATCAACAGAGCACTTAGTTTATTCATCAATTTATTCTAGAGGAGGGGTGAGAGTAGGATTCTCAACGGAAAACCCTGGTGTGGAAACATTTGGAGAAGCATGAGGCATTGACCCTGTTGTGGGAGGTAATGTACTAGTTCTTGGAGAATTTGATGTTTCCCCAATCTGTCTATATCTAAACCTTTCCACTTCAGTTTGCAATTCAACATTCCTCTATTGCATTTTACTATTTTCTTCAATCAAAATGTTATACTTCTCCATTAGGCTCTTCCTTTTAGCCTCCTCCCTTTCAACAGTCCTTTGGGCCAATTTGACCACATTTACAATTAAATTAGTGGCCTTAGTGGTTGAATTCTTTGAAGCTCTCTTTATTATGAATCCTCCTCTAAAATTTGGATTAATATTAGCAATATCTAGTTTTCTCCTTTGTGGAGCCAATGCTCAAATTGCCAAGGTCTCATATTCTTCACTAAAGGTAGAGTTTTGCAATGCTGCCTTAACCTCTTCCTCAGAATATTGAAAAAGATTCTTGGAATTCATAATAGCATTAAAAGCTACTGCATCTACAATATCCCACTCAAGAATAATCAATACACCAGCCTGACTCACCAGTTGTCTTCCTTCTTCAGGAGTGATATTCTTGAACTCTTCCATCAATTCAGCTTTTACTTCTTCATCATTCTCTTGGTCTAACCTGTCAGGCCTTAGTTCCCTTCTCTCCCTATATTTATCTTGATACTCTTCAAATTTCATTCTCCATGCCAATTGCAAGAATACAGGAGTTTTCACAAATGTATTGTCATCTAAAAGCTCCCTACATGCTTCCATTCTTGCATCTTGCACACTTTTACCTTTCATATCTAGATCAGACAAAACCAATTCAACTAACCTAGGAGGGGGAAGAATACCAACCTGCATGTCTTGATCAATAACAATAATTTCATTTGTTAGATCCTCATGTGGGTGATCAGTTCTCTACCTCTTAGGGCTTGGCTTAGATGGTGGTGATGGGGGACTATCTTTTGGTGACAACTTTAAATCAATGATCTTAACTGCCCCAAGTACTTTGAATTTTGGACTTGGTCATGGAGGTGCCTTCATTGTTTTCTTCCCCTTCCTATCTACTTTCTCCTTATCACTGCTACTATCCTTTTTCCTTCTATAGATGGGTCACTCTTCTATAGGCTGGTATACTAACGTTGTTTCAATTGTTTCAACACTTTTTTCTTGCATACCTAGACTTAGCCTTAAATTTATCTTTTTAGTTCTCAAGGTGTCTATAATCTCCTTGAAGTTCTTCATTATAAAATCAATTTTCTTATGGTATGGACTAAACTCCAACAGTTGATCATAAATTAGATCCATTTCATGTACAACATCTAATAGCTTACTATAAGCTATCTATTTCTCCTTGTTCAACTCTTACTTATTTAGATCAAATTCATTTCTAATCAGGTCCTTAGGGAAGTTGAACTCATGTGCAAATTTTTCATCTTTTATTCTTTGTCTAAAAAGAGCAAAGAAATCCTTAGGATCATGTTGTCACCTTAGACCACATCTCAAATGGTAATCAACAAAGAATTTATAAAAATGTGTCTAGCATCCCTTTGAAAATACAAAGTCAGACACCACTATATAATTAGGGAAGAATGTTCCTTTCCCCCTTCTAGTGAGGTTATCTTCATGAATACAACCTATCTGCCACATAACTTCTACAAACCCTACTCTTGGTGGCACATTGTATGGAAATATGTGAGGGGCTCTCTGAAATCCATATACTCTCAAGACAATGCTAACTAGGTATGGGATAATGTCACCCTAGTTATGGTAAACCCTCAACTCTTGCTTCCTCCCCTTTAGTAGGAGGAAATCAAGAAATTCCTTAGGGATCCTAGGTACATTCACTATCAATCTATCCCTTAATCTAGAAGCAAAATAATTATCAAATTGCACATAACTAGTGCTTTCCTAGTTACAGGATAAATCTGCAACCCATATCTGTACTGGCAACCTTTCTCCATCAACTGATTGCCTTAATTTCATCTTCTCAGAAAAGAAATCAACATTCCTAAATAGAAACATATGCATCAGCATAGAATACCAAAATAATTAAGTACCAGTATCATTTTTCTACAGCTTCGACAACCCTTCATGTATCCTCTTAGCCAAGAAAGAAGCAAAGTCATATGTCACAGAGAAGTTAGGGTGTTGTATTTGCACCCCCATGAACATGTATGCAATAGGCATTATCGCACCAAGACTAAAACCCAAAATCTGACATAATGAATAGAAAGTGGCCAAGAAAGGGTTTGCAAAACAATTCAATCTAAAAGGTTCCCGGTCACTAGGGTTGATATGAAATTATGAACCTCCTACCCTGACCAGATGAGGTTGAAGTAGTTTAGCTCTAAAAAGATATTTCAGCTTTGCATACTCCTATTTCATTTCCTCAAGATTGATAAGAACCAAGTCTTCACTCGACTCACTCAAATCAAAAATCTATTGGATATATTCTCTGTTAATTTCTAGTAGCACCCCTCCATCATTATCCCTAATTACCCATGTAATAGGGTCATACCTCACGGCCACTGCCCTAAGTAAGTCCACATCAGGGAATACATTTGGTACAACTAGCTTCCCCATGTCATACATCCATCCATTTGAAAAATGGTGAGGAAAATTCCTCTTTCCATACCACAATCTGAACATTTATAAGCCAGTGAGAGAAACCCTAGCATCAACAATGTTGGAATAATTACACACTAACCCCTCCTCTAGGATTTTCCCTCACATCAACACTACACCTTTCCTTTTATCATTCATTGATAACAAAAATTGATCCAGGAAATCATCATACAAGTTTCTTTTCAAATATTCAATGTGGTCAGAGTGCTAATTGGTTGGTGTCATCTTAGACAAACTAGGGCTTCATTACAATGTTACACTTCAATTGGCTAGGACTAAGCAGAGATAGGAAACTATAGAGTAAAAAATTACAATTCCTCACAATTTATGATTAAACCATAGCCTTAACAAGAGATTTCAATAAGCTCAATGCCAAGCATAGCAAACCCCTTTCCCAAATTTAGGTGCAAAATGACTGGGAGACATAGAAAATAAACTTATGGCTCTTTTTGCATAAACTCCAAATTCTAGCTGTAGTGGCTCGCAATTTCACCTTTGGCTTTAAAACTGTTTTCATGAAATAATTGGATGCTTTGTGATACAAATGAGGCAGGAAAATTGATTTTATGTTGATCAAATTTTGCCAGTAAATGTCTCATCTGCCATTAAAGCTCATTCATGGGCTGCACGAATGACTCCAACCACATTTGATTCAGATTTAAATTCGAACCATTGATCTTCTAGTTTGATCAAATCATCGATGGCCACCTTCAAAATAGGCTGACATAATAGCCAACATGGAAAAAAGGGGCCCACCATGCTATACGCCGCAAATGAAAACCACGTAGCAGTTGCCCGTGATACCGTAATCCCTCAATTTACCATTGCGGGAAGGCGGGGAACCATTGAACATTCTCATCAGAGATTTTGCACCTTCAAAAATGGTCATCATCCTTTCCGTTAACTGTCAAGCAACTTTTCCCTCAAAATTATAACATCGACATTGAAATAAAGCATGTGCATCTCACAAGCACTTTAGTAATCCACCCCTTAACACATTTGGAACTGACTAGTGCTTTGTAACGCTTGTCGTGCAAAACCAAAGAACACACATAATGCAAATAATTTTTTTTTTAAAACAATAGAACTAAAAATACAATATCATTAAACCATAACCACATAGCATAACACATAGCATTAATACACTTGGTTCTCTGGGGCACGCGAGGTTACATAGCAACAACTAACATAAGAAAGATAAATATTACAACATAACCATTAACTTTATAATAATCATAACTAAAGGTACATCCAATAACCATGATGCGATAACAATAACATCACATAATACATCCATGATAAATCTCTTAATAGAGTTAGAAAAGAGCAGAACTATTACATCATTGATATAAGATTACATTACAATTTTCTTTGACAAATGAATTACATTGAATTTCCCAACATGGGAATTGATACACGTATAATGAAATATGAAGTACAAGGTGAATGCTGGTACAACTACACTACGGAAAGATGAGAAGACAAGACGCTGATGGGGAACCCAATGGGTGCGGAGCACGTTCCACCCAACCATGTGAATTACAAGTAACTCAACCCCCATGCTCAGAGGTGACGAGGAAGTGAACCCGACCATGAATGTCAGACCGACTCAATAACAACATGATACAAAACAAGAACAACTCAAGCATGCAATGCACAACCATCGACACTCTCAAACCAAATAACAAGTTAAAACCATGAAACTCATCACAATAACATGAAGTACTATCAATTAACAATCATGAAACAATTCACAATAATCAAAGGCACCATAAAGATACAATATCTAGAAGAACTGCAACAACATCCAAAATACATTTCAAATAAATCTGAAACAATAAAAAGGGCACGATTCCATAATAAATCTAAATCAACCATTCAATACACAATTCCATAGGCAACAAGAAACAAGTCCAACGGGTATCAAGTGGGGAGGATCATCGCATAGCTCTGATGGGATCCCCTGGCACTTCCTCCAACCGAGGTGCCAGCACCCAACTATGGATCTCCTAGCCCTAAAATTAGAAACAACAAGGAGATTACAATATCCAAAAGAAATTACAAGCAAGGCACAAGGGTGCCCAGTGGAGAGGGTCATCAAATAGCTTTCATGGGATCCCCTGGAACTTCCTCCTACTGAGGCACCGACACCCATCTATGGATTCCCTAACCCTCAAAAATAACATAAATATAGCCATATCCAGAGGCGACAAGAAACAAGAACAAGGATGTCTAGTGGAGAGTGTCATCGCATAGCTCTCATGGGATCCCCTGGCACTTCCTCCTAACTGAGGCGCCGACACCCATCTATGGATCACCTGGCCCTTCCTCCTAACTGAGGTGTCGGCACCATAGGGTAGCTCATGCGGAGCCGATAATCTCTCATGAAGACGAGACTACGACTTTGCTGACCATGGCCTACTCAATCTATCACTAGTCTACGGTAGCCCTAATGCATAGATGAGGAATCTTGTTTTAATTATCTTGCATGTCTTACTACCCACCCCCTAAATTCTATTTTTAGGTTATCACTTGTTTAACTACTCTTACGTGGGTTCCCCTGGCACTTCCTCTTACCCGAGGCACCAACGCCCACGAAGAGCCACTCTCCCTATGACCCCTAACACAATCAAAACTAGGCAAGGGTTGAACTATAACATAAAGAACATAATACTAACACAAGAACCATGCGAGGTATTAACCCTCTCGCATCACTCGTAATCAAAAGTCTTAAGAAATTGTTCAACCCTTCCACACATAAAACCCATAACTTAGAATAACACCCTAAATGACAAGCCTCTGGAACAAGGTTCTCACAATTTGACAACAGGGTTCCCACATTACGAGTGAAAATTTACAACCATAAAGAAAGGAAGACAATAACAATACTGCATGATTTCACAGTTAAGGAAAATGACTCATTCGATTGCATAATCGAAATCCCAATTTACTCAATTTCGTAAAACATTCCTATTACATCCAAAGTGCTAAACTAATCCAAGGTTTAGTTGTATATGAAAATAACCCCCATTACATTTCGTACAGTAATAATTTCCGCAATAACAAATTAAAACAGATACCAGTTTAAACTATTTGCTCAACCCATAAAATAAAATAATACCCTTCCTTTGCATAATAATACAAATTAATCTTAAAATATAAAACAATAAAAATTACATTATAAACTAACAAAATATTAAATATAATAATCATAATAAAATAAATTATTATCATTATATTTAATAATATCAAAAATTACAATTATAATATTTAAAAATGAAATAAATTATAATCATTTTATTTAATAATAAAATAAATTACCATTATAATATATAATAAAATAAACAAAGTGCATACCCGAAATAAATAAGTATATATATATATATATATATATATATATATAAACATAGAACTATAAATAAAAATAAAATTAAATTTTAAACTAAATACATCACAGGGCCATCGGCCCTAAAGACTGGCCGCGGCCGTTCTGTACGCAGCGGTCCTAATGACTGCTGCGCACTGCACAACAGTCATTAAGACTATTGCGCAGCAGTCAGAGGGACTGTCGCGGCCGTACTGCCACGGTAGTGGGGTGACGGGTAAGGTACGGCTTCGGTCGTCCTTCCCCTGAACCCCCAAACAATTAAATTTATATGTATACTTTTTAAAAAAAAAATTCATTTATAAATTTTATTTTTAATTTTTAATTTATTTTTGTAAAAACAAGAATCTGTCCTATCAGGTACAGGCGCCGATAGTAGCTCGGCTATGAATTTATTTATTTATTTATTTATTATTCTTTTATTATATTAACACACAGATTTTATGTTATATGCAAGATTAAGGATATATATATATATATAATATATGTAGAATATATATATATATATATATAATATCTGTAAATTTATCTAAACATAGAATCACTGTTTTCTATGTAAACACAGAAAATACACATTGAAGATAATAAATACATTTGATTACAGAACATTTGAAATCTAATACAATAAAATGATTGACCTTTTTTTTTCACAACAAAGTACTTAAGAGAAAAAGGGCACAATCAAATGGAATTTGACAGACATTCCTTCTGTTTGTTTGCACTAGAAACGATTTTAGATTTCAAAAGAATTTTCATGTAAGAAGACCTAACTATTTATATATTTTCTTGTCACAACTAAATTATTTAATTCTAATTCTCTGAAAACATTTCTTTTACATACAAAATTTGATTTAAATCACATGCTTATTCTATACAGATTCAACACGATCGAGAGGAGAGAGGGTGGAACCTGCAGTCCTATGCTCTCGAGAACCTGATGAAGCTGACTTGATCCCGATGGTTTCTACGAAGTGCTTCTCGATCCTGCTTCAAAATCCCCTCTTCGAGCTTTCATGTTCGAACTCAAATCCAACCCTTTGTTCAGAAGATTCCAGAATAATACCAACAAAAGATTGCAAACCCTTTTTTAAAACTCCTTCAAAATATAGCAAGAAAAAGATTGAAATATCTTTCCTGAAAACTCCAGAAAACTCAACAGTATCGAACCATTAACTTGCACCACTCTTGTCTCAATAATCCCCCCTTCTCTCCCCACTTTTTCCAAATTCATCATTAAAATAAAAGATATTGCAATTTTCTTCCAAAAACTCTAAAAATCAAAAATAAAAGAAAACAATTCTTTAAAAGCCAGCTTTTTTTACTTAGATTCGTATTCTTATTGGCTCACCCAACCTTTTCATTCTTTTATTTGTTTTATTGCTTTAATTTATGTTTTTTCAATTTTACTTGCACATCACATTACTTATTTAATTTAAATAAATTATTCTAATAATTATCCTCCACCAGATAATTGATTAGAATAATTAAGACCCATTTAATATTCAATCATTATTTAATTGAAATATATGACTTTATTAAAATTAAATAAAACATTCAAATATTTTCATACAAATAAATCAACATTAAAATACGCAATTATTATCCACCTTTAATTAACAAATTCACAACTTATAAAATATCAACATCAATTAAATAATCATAACTTATAAAATACCACATTAATCAAAATACGATGACACACAAAACACAAGCCACAAATGACGAAAATTACACAAAATGGACAATACCAATCAAACGAGACGATCTGACATCATGGGACGGAAGGACTTCATCGTCACCTCTGTTTCAACATTTAACCGTTGGGTTATTGGTGCTCGCCCTGTCCTGCTGAAGCAGGTGGAATCAAGACTTATACCTGCAAATCCTGCATACAAACGAAGTTGTGTACATGTGCATACATATATATATATATATATCATCAAAGCATTAAATCAAAATGCTGCATTGTGAGAAGGAATCGCAACATAACAGGGCACTCGCGAACGAATGATGCCATATTGTCCTTCATCACACCTATTCTAACAATTATAATCTATCTGATAACATAACATTTCTAAACTAACAATTCATCTTATTACATAATTCATTAAATCATTGCATCATAATAAAATTCTAAAAGTCAACTAACATAACCAACCATAATATCATATGAAATAATCAAGTCCATAACGAAATAATAGCATCATCTAACATCTAACTAACCACATCAAACAATACCATCATAGTCACAAGTGGCAAACAAACGCATTGAAAAATACAAAATCCTACCAGTAAGAGGAGGGGTACTACATCCTCCCCCTCATAAAATTGGCTTACTCCTGGAAGCCGGTAAACAAAAGGAAATAAGATTCCCTAATACGGGAGGCATCCACCCACACCAAGACGATGAACTAAACACCAATAGAGAATAGAATCAAGCTCACACATAAGGGTAAGAAATAATAATACAATTATTAGTAACATGGGGGTATTACATCCTCCCCCCCAAGGATATGGCTTACTCCAGGAAGCCATTAAATAGATAAGAGTAAGCACACAACAAACATGCAGAGATCACGCCAAAAACCACACACATACTTAACATCACTGGAAACCACATCACACAATGACACAAGGGTTCATAGTGCATCCCTGATAGGAAGGATATCGGTGCATTGCGCACTACACCGAGGGTCCTATCCTTTCCCATCAGTTTCCTGCACCATTGCCCTAAGACCGGCTAATGGAAGAAACTTAGGTTCACAAAAAACACAACAAAACATGAAACTCTAGACTCTAGGGACTAAACGCAAGGTTACATAGTGAGCACACATAGTGCCCAGTGTATGAACCCATGCTCTGATACCAAGTTGTAACGCCCATCGTGCAAACCCCAGAGAACACACATAATGCAAATAATTTTTTTTTTAAAACAATAAAACTAAACATACAATATCATTAAACCATAACCACATAGCATAACACATAGCATTAATACACTTGGTTCTCTGGGGCACGTGAGGTTACATCGCAACAACTAACATAAGAAAGATAAATATTACAACATAACCATTAACTTTATAATAATCATAACCAAAGGTACATCCAATAACCGTGATGTGATAACAATAACATCACATAATACATCCATGATAAATCTCTTAATAGAGTTACAAAAGAGCCTAACTATTACATCATTGATATAAGATTACATTACAATTTTCTTTGACAAATGAATTACATTGAATTTCCCAACATGGGAATTGATACAAGTATAATGAAATATGAAGTACAAGGTGAATGCTGGTACAACTCCACTGCGGAAAGCTGAGAAGACAAGACACTGATGGGGAACCCAACGGGTGCAGAGCACGTTCCACCCAAC